>VWZO01022701.1:139408-156743 GCA_013396975.1 Bucco capensis
CTTCTCCTAGGATGACTGCCAGAAGGCTAATGAGCTCATCCTACCCATCCAAGGATTCTAGGAACATGGGGATCACTCCCCACACCTTCCTGTGGGCAATGAGTTTAATGCTCCCTCTGCTGTGGGCACAGTTATGGCACCAGGGGCCACAGGAGACCACAAGGGATTTACAGACTGTGCTTGGAATATAGTGTAGAGCAGGTTTATCACAATCTAATGCATGTTTTCAGCTCTCCTCATGGAAGTGCTTCATGGTTGGTAGTTAAATGAAGTGTCTTAGCCTTGCAAAATGTGGGGTTTATGTAAACAGTGATTTATCTGATTTGTTTGGTCTGTCCCATAGAGTTGTTTGTATTCTTTGTTTTACAAATGACTTGCAGCTAATTAGCAAGTGAGCTGTGGAGCTGCTGGATGCTTAGTTAAGAACTGTAGTGATTTCTCCATTAGGAAATGGTTAGGCTGTTCTATAGCACTGGGCAGCATTAGCAGAGTTGTTCTTGGAACCATGGAATCATTAAGGTTGCTAAATATTGCTAAGATCATCCAAGTCCAACTGTTAACCTAACACTGCCAAGTCTGCTAAGCCATGTCCCTCAGCACCATGTCTCTTTTGAACACTTCCCCAGGGATGGTGATTCCACCACTGCCCTGGGCAGCTTAACCACACTTTCAGGGAAGAATTTATTCCTAATATCCAACCTGAATCTCCCCTGACACAACAGACCAACCCCAACCTTCTTCCAACCTCCTTTCAGGGAGTTGTATAGAGAGAAGGTCTCCCCTGAGCCTCCTCTTCTCCAGGTTCAACAACCTCAGCTGCTCCTCAGCACACTTGTGCTCTAGACCTTTCTCCAGCTTTCTTGCCCTTCCCTGGACACACTTCAGCACCTCAATGCCCTTCTTGGGGTGAGGAGCCCAAAACTGACCCCAGGATTTGTACCAGTGCAGAGTACAGGGGACAATCCCTGCCCTAGCCCTGCTGGCCACACCATTTCTGCCAGGATGGTTCTCTGTTGGCATCTGATAGGATGCTGTTGGCTTTCTTGGCCACCTGGGCACACTGCTGGTTCATCTTTAGCTGCCCCCAGGTCCTTTTCCATCAGACAGCTTTCCAGTTGCTCTGTCCCAAGCTTGGAGCACTCATGGGGTGGTTGTGACCCAAGTGCAGGACTCTTCTCCAATTTCAAACCATTGCCCCTTGTCCTTTCACTGCAGGCCTTTGCAAACAGGCCCTCTGCAGCCTGCTTGGAAATTCCCTTTAGGTCCTGGAAGGTCACTAGTAGTTCCCCTGAAGCCTTCTCTTGTCCAGGCTGAACAATCCCAGCTCCCTCAGCCTGTCCTCAGAACAGAGGTGTTCCAGTCCCTGAGCATTCTCGTGGCCTCCTCTGCACCTGCTCCATCAGCTCCATGGCCTTTCTGTATTGAGGGCTCCAGAACTGGGCGCAGAATTCCAGATTCCACCTTCAGGTCATCTTTGTGTCCTGCTGTGTCCCTGCTCCCCCAGCTCCATGTCTCTGCTGTGCTGAGCACTGCAGAGCTGAACCCAGCCCTGCAGCTGAGGTCTCCCCAGAGCAGAGCAGAGGCACAATTCCTCCCTGCCCTGCTGGCCACACTGTTTGGATTCATCCAGGGATGTGGTTGCCCCCCTGGGCTGCAGGTGCACACTGGTGGTTTGTGTTGAGCTTCTCTGTAGGGCAGCTCAGCTCTGTGTATTTTCACTTGAGATTGCCCTAACCCATCTGCAGGACCTTGTTTTCATCTTCCCCACTGGCAATATTTATTCCTTTTTGCCTACTTGAAAACAAGCTTACATCAGTATTTCTTCCTTGGCATGATTGTTGCATTGATAATTTGAGGTCCAAGACCTCAGTGTTGGTGCTTGCATGGTTCTCAGGGGGGGTGAGTAGTTGGTAGTAGTTTATCAGTTGTTTTTTTGTTTGCATTTAGGAATCTGGAAAGGATTTGGAGCTTATTTTCCCCCCCAAAGAACTCAGCACACCTTGCCACTTTGTTTTATCCTCCCATGTTTATAAGCTGCAACAGCCCCAAAGCACACAGCAGATGTTCACCACTTGATGCTGGGGGGAAGGCTGAGAGACTGAGGAGGCTTGTCAAGTCTACCCCAGGGAACTTTAGGCTTTTGTCTAGCTTGGGTAACACCAAATGAAGCAGGATGACAAATCAATTAGTTTCTCCTCTCTCAGAAAACCAACCTGAATGCCTTCCCTATTGATTGGAGCAGACTCCAGACAAACTGGACTCAAAAGTGACTTCAGCTGCAATTTGCACCTTCTGCATGCTGCCAGCTAGAAAATTGATCTTTGACCTGCTAGTGGGGCTTAACAGGGACATGAAACACTTTCAGCCCTCTAATTAGGGACCTTGGTAAGTTATTAAAGATGGCTTTATCTCAGAGGCTTTCTAAAGGCATGTTCATGTGTCTTAGTTGGAGAGCTTAGCAGTTGAGCATCAGGGTTCCTTCTTTTCCCTGCCTGGTGAAAGGAAGGAGTGTGCTGTGCTGTTTAGGGTTTTTTTTGTTGTCTTTACTACTTAATCTGCTCTCTTCTTTCCCTATTAGTCAAAACCAAAAGGTATGACACATACTGAGCTTTGACAAGAGCAGAGAGACAAGGCTGTGCTCACACAGCATCTCTGGGGCAACCAGAGCTGGACTAGGCCTTTCAGTGAGTTGAAATGTATATGGGAAATGAGCAGGTAATTTTCCTTATCATTAATTTTCCTGCATTCATCTGGTCATCCCTGTCATGTAAGAGCAGTCTGAGTGCTTGAGCAAGGAAGGGAATGTCTTTTAGGAGATGAGTTGAGTGACCCAGGGCAGGAGCAGGTCAGTTTAAAGCAGATTTCACACGGTGAGGCAGTACCAAGAAAACCTCTGTGCAATGGCTGCAGTTCTACTCAGTTTTTCCTCTGGGTGGGTTTTTTTCTAGGTAATGTTCTGTATGAATATGTAACAGCAAACTTTTAAATGCCCATGTTATTGTGTGCCATATTAGGGCATTCAGGGACTTGATTTCCATATAAATAGCTTTAGATCATTGAATGACCCTGCTGGTAAATAAACTTTCAGGCAGGTCAATTCTCTGTAGTCATTTGTTTTTGCAGAGATCACTCCCTCCTTTGACTTTGAATATCTGGATAGGTTAAGGATAATATACCCAACTCACACTCTCTTTCAGCATGAGGCTCCAAAGGGCCAGGGCAGAATTTGATGACCAGGATGGTATCTCCATTAGATATCATACTGATGGAAGCCTATTTAACCTAAGGTGTTTGAAGGCCCATACTAAGCCCATAAAGCATCTTGTCCAGGAGCTGCTTTATGCTGCTGACACTGCCCTTGTTGCCCAGACAGAAGTAGCTCTGCAGTGTTTAACATCCTGCTTTGCAGCCACTGGTGAGCTTTTTGGGCTGGAAGTTAGCTTTAAGAAAACAGAAGTTTTGCACCAACCTGCACCTCAGGAAGTTTCTCATCATCCTCATATCATCATTGGCAATTCAGAGCTCAATTCAGTCCAACAGTTTAATTCCCTAGGCAGCCTCATCTCCTCGGATGGTAAGATTGACAGAGAGATAGACAATAGGCTAGCAAAGGCATAGAGTGCTTTGGGAAANAATTGGCCTTTGCAGCCAGCAGCGCTTGGAAAAAGCGCTTGGGAATAGCGTGGATGGAGCCCTCTCTGGAGCTGCATTCACAAAGCCTCGCCATGATAATGAGTTATGAACAAATAAAGGGAAATGATGGTCAAGATATTTCTCTGCTGAGATTGGGATCTTTTGTAATCCAGATTAATGTGCTCAAGTTGCAGCAGGGAATGTTTAGATTAGATATAAGGAGGAATTTCTTCCCTGCAAGGGTTGTTCAGTCTTGGCCCAGGCTGCCTAGGGAGGTGCTGGAGTCAACATCCCTGGAGGGGTTTAAGAAGCATTGAGATGCTCTCCTTAGGGCCATGGTTCAGTAGTATGGGAGTGCTAGAGATGGTTGGACTTGATGAGCTTAGAGTTCTCTTCCAACCTTTGTGATTCTGTGTTCTTGAGGCAAAAATTTCAACAAATAAAACATGATTTTCTTCTCCTTATTGGAGCTATGAGGTTAAATGACCAAGAAGTACTTAAACTGTTTTCTGAGTGCAGAGTTTTTCTAACTCTTTCTTTGCATAAGAGGCCTCTTTTGTATTCCTAATGAACAGGAGTCACTCAGCTGAAGAATTTCTCTTGAACCCCTGAAAGCTGCCTGTGCTTCCACACTGTTAGTTCGTCATCCTTAATGTGAGCTTCCAAGGCAGGATGAGGAGGAGGATGCTGTTTCAGTTCTTTTCTAGCACCTTGTTGAGATGGAGTGCTCTATTCTAGCATGATTTGTCTTGATGATTTTTTCTTGCCTCAGTGACACTTCTTTTTCCCTGTTGTGCAGGCTGGGAGCAGTATTCCAGCCTTTGTGCTTTCTGTCTTGCCAGAGGAATGAGTCTGTGGAGGTGTTCCTCCTGTGTAACTTTTTCCTGCTCTGAGTGCTGTTGTCACCCATGACCTGGGAGCTCTGAAGCAGCTGCAAAGAACAGTTCAAGTCAAGTTAGGCCTTAGGGCATTGGCTGAAGGTTTCTGGCAGGGTGTGTTTTACTGTGAAGTCC
Organism: Bucco capensis; assembly: GCA_013396975.1. NCBI lineage: Eukaryota > Metazoa > Chordata > Aves > Piciformes > Bucconidae > Bucco > Bucco capensis. Next base: position 144,055 of record VWZO01022701.1, read on the forward strand.
ATCTTTGTCTCATCCATCCTCTTTCCTTCTCTATTTTGGTAGCAAGAAGTCCTTTAGAGCCCAGACTTTATCACTGATCCTCACATGGTGAGGCTAATGTGCACCTTGACACTGAGTTCTTAATGCCTCTATCAATTTTTCCACCGCAAGCCAAAGCATGACAGCATCAGGCTGTATTGATTTCTTCATCCTTAGCATTCCTTTACCTGCTAGCTGTCAATCTTGTCTGGTACCTGCAGTGCATATTTTAGCCTTGTCCATCACATGCTGGTAAGCAGCAGACTGTCAGCTGAACCTTGGTTTTTCACTGTCATAAAAGCATAGAACCCCAGATTGCTTGAGGTTGGAAGGCACCCCAAGTCCTCCTCAGGGCTGCTCTATATCTCATTCCCACAGCCTGGATTGATACTGTGTGTAGGACCTTGCATTTGGCCTTCTTGGACATCATGAGGTTCCCCTGGGTCCTATTCTCAAGCTTCTCCTGGTCATTCCAAGGGGTTTTGAAGTTGGCACCTGCCTGGGGCCCATGCAGTGCAGCTGAGTTGTCTTACAGCAGCATCTCCTACAGCACTGACACCTTGGCTTCTGGGCTGCAGCATCTCCTTGGTCATAGGGAGAATCCTCAGCAATGGTCAAGAGTGGAAGTGCAAGTTCTGTCTTGAACAGAAGTCCATGAAGATAGTGAATTCTGGTAGATCAAGGCTAGGGTCACCATCTTCAGGTGATGGAGATCATCCTGCTTGGAGCTGTATAGGACACTGCAGCCCCTGTCTGTCCTAACTACTTTTGGGAGCCAGTGCAAAAATGGCAGAGGCCAGATGTGCATCCAGAAAGGGAGGGACTGCTTGCAGAAGGAGCTTCTGCTGTTGAGTATCACTGCAGTGCTACCAAGAGGAGCCTTCCTGATGCTGAAAGCATTACTTAGAGCTTCTGATCTCTTGGCTTCTCAAGAGGGTGTTAGGTGTAACCTTGACTAAGTGCTTTCACATTGCAGTTTGGGGCCAGCCCCTCTCAAGGGTGAGGGATTACTGGCCCAGGCTGCCCAGGAGCCTGTGGAGTCTCCTTGTCTGGAGCCATTGCAGAGCTGCCTGGACACATTGCTGTGTGAGCTGGTCTAGGTGATCCTGCTCTGGCAGGGGGGTTGCACTAGATGATCTTTCTAGGGCTCTTCCAACCCCTAACATACTGTGAAGTGAGAGAAATGCCTTGTTTTGTTTTGTTTTGCTTTCTGTGTGGTCTTTGTGCTCCTGATGTCAGGCTAGTGCTGCTTACCTGGTTCAGAACTCTTGGAAATCAACTTAAAGAGATCATTTAGTGCTCCTGAGCATTTCAGGATGTTTCAGGGACTTCAGCTTTTGTGTGGAAATAAGCTGCCAGCAATGATAGAGTCATTAAGGGCTGCCATGAACCCTCCTCTTGGGACTCATCCATCTGCCAGCCAGTCCAAGCAATTTGGCTAATGTCACTAAAGAACCATGTCATTGTCTTACAGCTTTTGTGTAGTTGTCAAGAGCTTCAGCCCTTTTTTTTATTCCCCAGGTACTGTATAATTAGAGATCTCCCAGGCTACCAGCCAGGGTAGCATTTGACCAAGTGAATTCTTCACCTGTGTTTTCAGAGGGGTTTTTTTGCCAGGTGGACTGGAGAGTGACAAGGACAACCTTTTGGAATGTCTTGATGTTGTGGCAATGTGTGTCCCTGTGCCAGCAAGAGAAATTGGGGCAGGGTAGGAGGAATGGCTGGCACCCCAGGAGCTGTGCTGCCATCCAGAGTGACCTGGACAGGCTAGAGACATGGGCAGNGCTGCTCTAGGTGCTCCTGCTCTGGCAGGGGGGTTGCACTAGATGATCTTTCTAGGGCCCTTCCAACCCCTGACATACTGGGATACTGTGATTCTGTGACCAGGATAGTTGGTTCATGTGATGAACTTCCCTGAGGAAAAGCTGCCTGCCAGCTTGCTCATGTCACAATTGCAGCATGGTTGGGGTTGGAAAGGACCTCTGGATATCAGCTAGGCCAACCCTCCTCTTAAAGCAGAGTCACTCAGAGCAGGTTGTAAACTCTGAACATGAATAACCAATTCCCTTCTCTTGGACATGGATTTATTTGGGGAATGGGATAGGCTGAAGGGTTTTAACTTCATTTTTCCTTGCTTTGGTGGATATAATGTCCACCAAAGAAGCTTCTGGGCTTCTGCTACCACCATGCTGAAGGTATCTCTGGCTGGGCTGTCTCCTAAAGGAAAAAGTGCATGGTGTAGAGTTAGGAGGAAGGCAATTTGCAGGTTATGTGTTGATTATGTTCATTAGATGAGTGTTAGCTGATGGTAGGTTTAGGACTATGATTTAGTGACAGGATTTAGTGGTGTGTTAGTGATAGGTATGGTTGGACTTGATGATCTTAGAGATGTCTTCCAACCTTTGTGATTCTGTGTTATCTTCACCTGTACATTCTTGACCAAGATGTTGAGCTCTGTTATTTAGCTGCATGCCTGTGGAGTTCTTTCCAAGCTGTGTATGTAACCTGCATGTTTTGTGTGCAGATTGCAGGGAGATCTTGCTGCCATCCATGACAGATCAGCTCAAGTATCACCTGGAGAGACAAGAAGACTTGGAGGCTTGTTGCCAGCTGCTGAGTAACATCCTGGAGGTGCTGTACAAGAAAGATGTGGTTAGTATTGCACACTTCTGTGATGATTAGGACTTAAAAGAAGTGGATCTTAGTAGAATGAAGTAAGCAAATGACTCTGGATGGATTAGGCTTCCTTTTTGTTCCTCTAACCAGGACAGGCTTTGACAACCCTTTTGGGGAAGAAATTCTTCCTCATGTCCAACCTGAACCTCCCCTGGTTCCCATCTACTTATCTCCTGCTGTCTCATATTTCCTTGGCACATGGTGATGCTCATGTTGGCAAACACTACAAGTGTAGGTTTGTATTTAATGTATCATCCACTAACTTTCTCTTGTCTTCTCCTTTTCCCACTTTGGTTTGCAATAGTAGTGTTTGTCATAAAGTGGATAATGTGGAGCAAGAAATAAGTGGAAATAGTTCCTACAGAATAATCTAGTGCTGGGCATGCAGTAAGAGGAAAAGGTTTATAGGTTGTTACTTTGTGTGTTACCAGAGAAATTATAGAATAATATTAATTTTAGTCATTATTAATAATATGCAGCACTGATATCTTAATAATCTCTGTGTACAAGGCTACAAAACTACTTCTCTCACTTGTGCAGAAGGTGAAGTCTTGTAAGTCATAAACCAGGAGACTTCTCCAGTTATGGCTAGGAGATGAATTAATTCCTGGTGTGATGAGCATGATTTTGATGGGGTTTGAAAATGCTAATTATTCCTTTTGCACTTCTCTGCTTCTGTTTGGCAATGTTGCCTGTGTCTATTTTACCTCAGTGCAGTTGTATTAATAATATTCATAGTGATGGAGGATGCAGCTTGAAATCACTTGATCAGACACTAATTATCTATTGAGTATTAAACAGGACTGGGTGTTTTCACAGCCCACTTAGTCCTGCCTTAAAACTGAGTCTGTGGAAAGGTCAGCAAAGTAGGAAAACACAAGCAATAATTAGCAAGCATAGCTGGACTCCTCTTGGATCAGAATCAGGCTGAGATGTTCATAGGAAAATCACAGAATTGGTTAGGTTGGAGAAGACCTCTAAGATCATCATGTCCAACTAGTGATGATGTGTGACATCTCAGGATGTTTCTTCCTCTTTCTGAGGCACATCTAATACAGCTCTGGTATCCAATAGCACTTTTCCAGATGCTAGTTAGTGAATAAATGGATATTATTAGAAGTTCAGTGTTTTTCTTACATGATGACTAGTCTCTGCCAGATGGAAAATAATTGGGTATTTTTCTTGGGAAATGTATATTTGAGTTGAATTGATATTATCTGCTAGGCCAGCCTGAAGAAAATTGTGTTATATACACATATAGTGAGTTGTATGTGTATATAATATAGGTTTAGATAGAAGAATATGCACTTGACATAGCTAACTTAGGTTTTTCAAGTGCCATTTAAACTTAACCACCTCAGTAAGAACCTGAACTGGCAAGAAGCAACTTCTACATGATTATTTGAACTAGTGTAGTTGTTTTCTCCATTCAGAATGGGCATGTATGACACAGTTGTGTGTCTAGTTGCAATCTCTTTTAGTTCCAAACCATTCCCTTTTAATGTCTGTGAGCTTTTGATGTTGGCAAAATGACTTGGGGAAAAAGAAAATCAAATGAATGTCTGAGGCTTTGCTGTATTTCCAGAGACTTGCTTTTCATTTCTCGAGTTGTAAGAGCACATGTTAATTTGTCAGTTCCATCTATTAATCAAACAGACTTTGCATGGTGTTTGTTAAAGCAGGAGACTCATTTTCCTGCTTTTGCTCAACAGCAGAGACTGATGTTTTATTTAACTTTGACAAGCCAGCCTGATCTAAAGGCAAAAGCAAGCAAGAGTTCACTTCTAGTGGTGCCTGTAGCTAGTTAACCACTCATTTATTCCCTTTTTTTTCCTTTCTCCTTAGGGGCCAACCCAATGCCATGTCCAGATAATCATGGAGAAGCTGTTGAGGACAGTAAACAGAACAGTCATTTCCATGGGACGTGATTCAGAGCTCATTGTAAGTGTCTCTGGATCCCAAATACCTCTCCCTCATCCCTTTTGAACCTGGCTGTAATAGGATTTGAAGGCTCTGGTTGGAAGAGACCTCTAAGCTCATCAAGTCCAACCATACCTATCACTACCAGACCACTAAACCATGGCCCTTAATCTGAAATATGGGGCAGCAGGAGATAAGTAGATGGGAACCAGGGGGAATTATGTTTTCTTGTCATTTTTCTGGGGTTTACAGAGTGGGAGGGGAAAAATATGTCTAAATAATCATGGTGGCCAGGTGATAATCAGATTAAATGGTACATTTAGATGCTTTCCTTAAGGCCATGGTTTAGTGGTCTGATAGGGATTGCTATGGTTGGACTTGATGAGCTTAGAGGTCTCTTCCAACCTTCATGATTCTGTGATTTGTAGTGAAGTATGGGAATGAAAGATTGGCATGTTTGTCACTGTAGTAACAATCATTTGACTCACCAAGCATTTCTCTACTTGTTTTTTTTTGGCTATACCTGAGCTATCCAATTTAATGGCAGTCTTCAAATGGTCAAAGAAGAGTCTAGAAGCTCCAATTGCTGCTGTTTGCAAGTCTAGAGGAAGGGCTGATGTAGTAGCTGCACTTTGGTGGCAGAGAGCTGTGATTGCAGAGCCTGGCATTTTGAGTGTTTCAAGTGTATCATTGGTGTAAATAATGACAGAAATTGTGAGGCTGATTGCTGGCTAAAATGGGGAGAGATCTTAGTGTGGGTTTAGGAGTCTCCTTGGGATTGCCTTTACCTTAGATGCTTCTTTGGCAGCTAATATATAGGCAAGTGATCAGTGTGCATTAGATTGGTCATCTGTCTGTTTGCATTCATTTGGTTCAGTTTGGATTGAATCACTGATTTCTTTCCTAAAAAGAAATGTTAGTCATATCTCAGTCCCCTGGCACTGTGTTTTCATCTCCCCTTGCTTTTCAGATTGGATTTCTCTGTAATTGCACTCAGTGATAGTTAACTTTAGAGAATCATTACGGTTGGAGATCATCTCTATGATCCTTGAGTCTAAACATTCACCTAACACTGCCAGCTCACCACTAAACTCAGCATCACATCTCCATGTTTCCTGAACCCTTCCAGGGATGCTGATTCCAGCACTGCCTTGGGCAGCCAGGCTTTGACAAGCCTTCTGGGGAACAAATCCTTCCTCATGTCCAACCTGAACCTCCCCTGGTTCCCATCTACTTATCTCCTGCTGTCCCATGTTTCCTTGGCACATGGTGATGCTCATGTTGGCAAACACTACAAGTGTAGGTTTGTATTTAATGTATCATCCACTAACTTTCTTTTATCCTCTCTTTTTCCCACTTTGGTTTGCAATAGTAGTGTTTGTCATAAAGTGGATAATGTGAAGCAAGAAATAAGTGGAAATAGTTCCTACAGTGTTCTAGTGCTGGACATGCAGTAAGAGGAAAAGGTTTATAGGTTGTTACTTTGTGTGTTACCAGAGAAATTATAGAATAATATTAATTTTAGTCATTATTATTAATAATATGCAGCACTGATATCTTAATAATCTCTGTGTACAAGGCTACAAAACTTCTTCTCTCACTTGTGCAGAAGGTGAAGTCTTGTAAGTCATAAACCAGGAGACTTCTCCAGTTATGGCTAGGAGATGAATTAATTCCTGGTGTGATGAGCATGATTTTGATGGGGTTTGAAAATGCTAATTATTCCTTTTGCACTTCTCTGCTTCTGTTTGGCAAAGTTGCCTGTGTCTATTTTACCTCAGTGCAGTTGTATTAATAATATTCATAGTGATGGAGGATGCAGCTTGAAATCACTTGATCAGACACTGATTATCTAATTATATATTATCTAATTTATATATTATATAATAATATTAGTAGTTAGAGAGAGCAAGATCTCCCCTGAGCCTCCTCTTTTCTCACCCTTTTTCCTATTGAATTGCCTATTTTCTTCTCTGTCAAAAGCACTTCAAAAGGATGCATTTCCAACTCATTTCACAGAACCTGAGGTGTGGCCTTTAAATGCTGGTGATGCTTTTTGTTCCCTCACTAAGACTGAGTTGCTTTTACCCTGGCAAATGTAGTCTCAGGGAGGCAGGGAATAGGCTAGGGAATCTGCTCTGGTAATGCTTCTGGGAACAACCTCACCTCCAACAAAGTGAGAGCCCATTTCTAGCACTGTAATGATTTGTATAGATAACTGATAGATTCTGAAATAACCCTAAAAAGTCCTTTTCACTCTGTTAGGGACAGAATTGAGAGGCCAGTGAATCAATTCCCATAGTGATATATAAAATATGTGTTGTTATACACAGAGAATCACAAAGGTTGGAAGAGACCTCTAAGCTCATCAAGTCCAACCTTACCTAGCACTCCCATGCCACAGATGATAAAGAAATGCTATCATCTGATAGCCTGTTTGATTGGAGGAGTGATCATCAAAAATGAAGCTATTTGATTAGGGAGAAGTGATTAACCTTGAAAGAGTGAAATTCAAGACATTACAGAGTAGTTTGGCATCTTGAGCAAGAAAAAGCAAACACTGAGGGTAGGATTTTTGTTTTAATGATGACTTTTTTTCTAGTTTATCCTGATTTTTAAGCTATTTTTTTTTTTACAGTGATTTTTGGTAAGAAAACAAGTGATACTCACGTGATGTTTCCTACTAGCTCTAAGGCAAGGAATGGAACTGGTGCTTCATGGAAATCATTATCAGGACTCAAAAAATAGCAAGTGAATAGAAAATCACTGCAGTATTTATTGACCAAAAAGTGGATATTTTTTTTTAAGCATGAGATGGGAGAAGTGCATAGAGCAAATCAGGGGATGAAGGTGCATGGTGTTGTCAGTGAATTCAGCAAAGCTCTGCTGGAAGTAAAGTTGAATTTTCTTGGAATTTATAAGATCTACAGTAGGGTGAAAAAAACTCAGTCACATGAAACAAATAAAAAACTCTCAAGAAATCATTTTTTTTTTTCTTCTCAGTGCCTACCTAACTTGAGCCTGAGTTGATTCTAAATGCAAGACACTAGGATGCAATTTGCACACTTGCAAAAAAGAACCATTTTTATTACAAATTACATTGGATGGGCAGGAGAGAGAACACAAGATGGCATTGTTGAAGCCAGACTAGTAGATGGAGCTTAGCTTGTCTTTTTTTTTTTTTTTCCCCCCAGTCTTAAAAAAACCTTAAAAAATTAAAAATTTGCAACTTGTTAAGAAAATAGCCTGGAGATGTAGAGACCACACTGTGAGAACTTGCACTTTTTAGCTCTTAGGGATTGTTTTCCTCTTGACTTTTACAGTCAGTAACCAGACATAAAAGCAGTTCAGATTTGGTGACACTAAGGATTTGTCATTTCTTGCCAAGGGAGAGATGCTCTCAGTTAGTTTCTTGACCTTTCAGTTATTTTCTTGACCAAACCCAAGCACTCTTTTGTTTGTTGGCATGGGCTGAGTTCATTATTCATCCTACTTGAAAATACTACAGAATAATTGTATTTTTACATCCATCATTGAGATTTCTTTCTGGTTAAGAAGAAGAAAAAAAAATAAATCTCTCTTGTTTGGCAATATTTGGGGTTTTGAACCATAGTGGCTGGGCTGCCTTGGAAACAGGTTCATAGTTTGGAGTCAGAACAATAGAAAAGACATGAAACACACATTGTTTTCCACATGAAACAATTGCACTTCCTTTCTGGTAGCCAGGATCACCTTGTCTCATCCTTCAGCTGTCACACCAAGTATTCCAGGAGACTCTTGGCTTCTATACTTAGCCCTCTGGAAGGTTTCCTGCAGGAGGTGACTCTTTGTTTTCCATTACAGCATGCTGAATTTTGATTTTTGAGCTGGGTGTAGACATCTTCAGCATTTCTGTTCCTATTTGAACTTCCTTTTCTTGCCTCTTTTTTTTGGGGGGGGGGAGGTGGAATAAAATTCTCCTCAAGTCTTCTTGCAGGAATGGATTTGATGCTGAGCTAAGAGGAAAACTAGTGTAAACAAACCCACTTGAGATCTATTAGTAGGTGCAAACTCTTCTGCAAATGATGATGCTTCTTCCATCTCAAGCCTGAAGAATTTGTACCTTACTGATGCTGCAGAAAATGCAGTTTCAGACCCAATTCTTAGTAATCCAGTTTCTCCCATGACACTGCCTGAGATGAGCTTAAGTCCTTAAAAAAAAAGACAAGATTCCCACTCTTTGACCACTTCTAGCATGAGAAATTTTGCCCCAAGTTTTATAACAGTAGCAAATAATGAAAGAAAAAAAGTGCAGTTTGTAAATTGAGAGCAAAATTTGAAGTGTAATTTAAAAAGAAAGAGGGGGGGAAAAATGGATTCACATCTCTGTTGGTTAGTAAGTATAATGAATAGATTGAGAGTAAGTATAATGAATAGATTGAGAGTAAGTATAATGAATAGATTGAGAGCAAGTATAATGAACAGATTGAGATATAAATTCTAGTTAGTTGGGAGACTCATCTGAGAAGCTTAGTAAATAAAACAGCATTTCCAATTCCTGCTCTTTCCAAGCAGGTTTCAAAGCTTTGATGCATCCTCTAGATTTTTCTGGTGCCCTCTGCAAGAGAGTAGAGCTTCTCCAAAGAGATGAAATCATGGCTAATGCCACCAAACTGGAGAGCTTTTTGAGGGGGTTGATTTTTGGGGGTTCTTCTGTGTGTTATTTAAACCTTTTGGGTACCAAAAAGTGAGATGTAGGAGAGTTGATTGTCCTCTAGCCTTGAGCCTGCCTGCTTGATGTGGTGAAAAGCTTGTCCTGACTTTGGGAACTTTGTGGCCACTGTCCCCTTTGGGAGATGAGCAGCCCAATGTGTTCATTTTGGTGATGAGGACATGGTTAAATTAGACAGGAAAGGTGCATGGTTGAAATGTGGTAGCGTGGTTGAAGTCTACAACAGCATGAAGGCAAATATACATTTAGAGTCACATCTTAAAGACATTATTCTTGGTCTTGGACCACATGAAAAAATTGTGCTTTGTCCAGGATAGATGTGCTGAAAACTGCACTCCCCAATCAACATGGATTTGTAAAACTGAAGACCACTGCCAACAAGGCTTCCTTGCTTATTTTTGTGTGTGTGTGTTTTTTCTTCCCCCTCCTTTATTTCAAGACAAGAAACCAAAAGGCTTGAAAACAAGAGTGCTAGTTAGCTGTGTACAGGATGACAGCCTACAGATTGACCAGCTTACAAGGTGATGCTTTCAGATCTAAAGGGGGGAAAAGAGTTTTCCTTTTCCATCTTTGTACACATTTTCCAATTCAGCTTTTACATCCCACATTGGTGAACTTGCAAAAGAAAAGTTGGCAAGATATTCTTAGCCTAATGCCTTGCTTCTGGACATGAGGTCCTAGGTACAAAGGCCTTTTTGGTACATACAGTGAGAACTGCTTGCTGCCAGATGGCCAGAGTAATGCTCATCAAATCTACCAACATCCCATCATCAGGTGATTGATAGAACTCCAAAGAGTTGTTCAAAGAAGGCCAGGAACTTCCCCTGTAAATGGACTGGGGTTAAAGGAACCAGAGTTTCCATCTTCCATGCTTTTTTGATTCAGTTTTGGATTTTTGCTTGGGAGTGGAGGAGTAGCTCTCCTGAGAATAAGGCAAAGGTGCAACCTGAGTTTCCTCAATGGGATGAAGTTTTCTCAAAACTGGCTGTAGTTTATCTTCTTGCTGCTTAAAATCCAATTCCACACTGAAAACAGGAAAGAAAGAAAATTAGTGACTAATTAGGATGCTAGGAATATTTTCATTGAGCTACCATCTGACAGCAATATACAAGTGATGAGTTTATGAAATTCAACTGCAAAATAAAGGTTTGAATCAGATTCCCCACGTTTCCTGCACCAAAACTGAACAAGGAGGAGGTCATAAAGGACATAGTGCTACAGAGGAACAGGAATGGGATTGTGTCAACTTCTCCCTCCTGTTCAGAGAGGCTCTGAGGATCTTGGTAGAAGTGCTGTAAGGGGACTGAAAACTAGAAAGCAGACTTTTCCCCTTCTCTGTGTGGAGGAATGCTCTTTTAGAGGGGTGCCTGGCACCCTCACAGCAAAGATATTCCTGATGGTCAGGTGAAGCTGCTGTGTTCCAGTGTGTGCCCATTGGCCCTTGGGCTGGCCCTGGGCACCCCTGAGCAGAGTGTGGCCCCAGCCTCTTGCCCCCTGCACCCTTCAGCTCTTGCTCAGCATGGAGCAGCTCCCCTCTGGCTCTGCTCTGCTCCAGCCTCAGCATTCCCAGGGCTCTCAGCCTTTCCTCCAGTGCCCTCAGCATCTCCCTAGCCTCTGCTGCACTCTCTGCAGCAGTTCCTTGGCTCTCTGGAGCTGGGGAGCACAGAATTGGACTCAATACTTGAGCTGTGGCCTCACTAGAGCAGAGCAGATCTGTCCTGACCAGATGTGTAAGTGAAGTAGGAGAAACTTGTTTCAGTAGTAACTAGTGTGTACTCACTCACTCCACTACTACAAGAATAATGCATTTCAGCCCTGGCATTGGCACAGTTCATTTTTACTCTTGCAGGGGAGCTCTCTTCAGAGCTACTAGAGATTGATATAGAAGAGAAAACGTTTAAAGTAAACCAAAACCTTTGCTGAACAAAGTAACTTTTTTTTCCCCCCTAATCAATTTCTATTAAAGCTAGACCTCAAGAGAAAAATCATCTCAGTTCTAGGCTCTATGACAAACCTCATGGTGTTATCATTTTCTACTCCATGAAACCATTTCAGGCTCTGTCAGCTATTTACATCAAAATGAAGTATTTTTACTTCTGGAGAGTAGAAAGAGGATGAAGGAAAACATTCCTCTTATTTCAGCCTTTATAACTGTAAGGTTTTGCAGAGAAATTGATTGGTGTCTATCAAGATCAATTTATCTGAGTTTCTAGGGTGGTTTTTTTAATGGAACTGCAACTTGTAGACAAATAGTTTGCTTCCCAATTTGGGTGTTGGTGTGTACCTGTTTGTGCTGCACTATGAGACACAACCTTTGTTATCCTGTCCTTTTCCACTTATTTTTCTAGATCAGCTTTATCTGACTTCATTTTAAGTCCTAGGGGTGGGAGGAGATTCTGTGTGTGCTGGCTTGAATAGAAATGAGAGAATTAAGCCCAAAAAGGGTGATATAAATGATGTAAGGGTGGAAGCTCTCTGCTGAGTGAGTTGGGATTGTTCAGCCTGGAGAAGAGAAGGCTCCAGGGAGAGCTTCTTGCAGCCTTTAGGGATTTAAAGGGGCCTAGAAGAAAGATGGGGAGAAACTTTTTAGCAGGACCTGTTGGGACAGGACAAGGGGTGATGGTTTGAAACTAAAAGAGGAAGATTTAGACTGGATAGAAAGAAGACATTTTTGACTCTGTGGGTGGTGAGAGCCTGGCTCAGGTTGCCCAGAGAGGTAGGAGATGTCCCATTCATCCCTGGAATCATTCCAGCTCCGATTGGTTGGGGCTGGGAGCAACTTGATTTAGTTGGAGATGTCCCTGCTGACAGCACAGGGCTTGGACTAGATAACCTTGAAAGGTCTCCTGCCACCCAAACCCATGCTGAATTGAATATTTCACAGTTGTGTGGCATCTTCATAGTTTTGTTAAGAGAGCTGCAGATCTTTCCACTTGTTGCCTTCATGAACTTCATTTCCTCACCTGTCACAGCTCTGACAGTTTGCTTTTTGCTATTTTTGAAGCCCCAGCATCTATAGCTTTCCTCTCAAAATGACCTTGCCCTGAAATATTCTTTATGCCATGAGGCTCTTTTCACTTTCAAACTTCAGCTGGGTTTGTCTCTTCTTCAGAGCCTCCCCATGACAACTCCAGAAGCTCAGTAACAACTCTGCTTTTCTAGCATGATGGAGATTAATATATTTATATAATATATTTATATATTACTATATATGATATAATTATATTATTATAGATTATAGTATTATATATAGTATTATTGTATTATTATATATTATATCATATATAGTATAATATGTTATATATTATATCGTATATAGCATAATATATTATATCATATCATAATATATATCACACGATATAAT
>VWZO01022702.1:0-26836 GCA_013396975.1 Bucco capensis
GCCATGAATGTTCTGTGATTCTGTGATTCATAGAACACTATAATCCTCATTCAGAGAGTAATTATTTTTGCTTGTTGGCTATTGTTACTAAGAGCGTAATGTTTATCGTTGCTATTCACTCTTATAGGAATTTTATATATTATTTAATTCACACATTAAAAACATGCAAACAAAAAACTTCACATCCTCTCACTTAAAAATTTGAACAGTTTTGAGCACATTAGGATTTTTTTGTGCCGTTATTATTTTCAAGATATTTTCTCACATGTATGTGTGCAGTTTTTAATAATTTTTTTCAAGAAATTAAAAAATAATGATGTTGCATTCCTCTATTAAAAAAAATCTTTTTCCTGCTCCAATTGAAAGGTACTTATAATCTCTAAATATTTTCCAAATAAAAGTGCCAGCACACTGTCATTTACGGCCAATATTATAAACAGGTAATAAAGGCTGTTTCCATAATACTATTCTTGAAGTTTGAAGTCTTCAAGAGACCAGAAGAATAAGTTGAAAAATTGAAGTAAGAAGCAGTAATATTACCATGGAGCTGCAAACCAGCCCTTCACCTTCACAGAACAAGTCAGAGAAGACTTGTCCAAAGATATCTTTACAGTCCCAGCCTTGGAGGGAGGCCAGAAATAGGGTAAAAAAACTATATTCCTCAAGCTAATATTTGATTCACAGTTCATACAGATTCTTCTCATCACTGACACACCAGAACACACAGTTGTGATATTGGATGTGCTCTATCCTGTCTTGATTTTCTTTGAGTTAGCTGATGCTTGCACAACTTGCCATCACATTTGAAGCAACAGTTCACCCTCAACACTGTTTTACTACCAACCTTTCTGCAAGGAGTCATAGAATCATTTAAGTTGGAAAAGACCTTCAAGATCATCATCAACCATTAACCCACCACTGACAGGTCAATCACTAAACCACATCTCTCAGCACCACATCTCTGTTTCTTTTCAGTCTCTCCAGAGATGGTGACTCCACCACTGCCCTGGGCAGCCTGTGCCAGAGCTTGACAACCCTTTCTAGAAAGAAATTGTTCCTAGTGTCCAACCTAAACCTCCCCTGGCACAGTTTGAAGCCATCTGCTCTTGTCCTGTCTCTTGTTCTTTGGGAAAAGAGACCCACTTTCAGGGAGTTACTGTAGAGAGCAAGAAGGAACAAGTAGCAAGGGTAGTTCAGCTTACAGAAAAGTCTACAGGATTAGGAACTTCCAAAACAAAGCAAACTCTTTAAAATTTTGTAAAGAAAAAGAGTATTCCAAGTAAAACCAAATGACTTCGCAGGAAGATATGCAAAGGGCCTGGTTTAGTAACAGCCTGCACCATAAAATATTAGTCAAGTGCTAGCATACCCATTTTTTTAACATAAAGCAGTTTCACAGCCTCATTTACTAACTGAAGTCTCCCAAGTCTGGTTGGTAACTGAGCTTTTTATTCATCTCAGTAAATTCGATTTAGTGGTTTTTAGCAGTTTCTTAGTATAAATGCATTGCATGTTGTTAAATTGGATTAATAGCTTTTGCATGTGATGTATGTTATATATACATTTAACAGAAAGTGTTTAAACTCATGACAAACTTTTTTTTAATAATGCACACTTTTTTATTTTTTTTATTGATTTTTTCCCCTCCCACTGGTAATATTTTTGTAACAGATATTTATGCTACACAGTTTATAAACAGGGGCTTGTATGGGTCATGGGGTTATGGTCATCTTTAGCTCATTTCACTTTGTTTTAACCCAAGTCAAGCTTAGGGATAAAGACTTTTCACAGTATCACAGTATGTCAGGGGTTGGAAGGGACCTAGAAAGATCATCTAGTACAACCCCACTGCCAGAGCAGGATCACCTAAATGAGGTCACACAGGAATGTGTCCAGGCAGCTCATGAATGTCTCCAGAGAGGNTGGTCATCTCCTATCCACTAGGACTCCTAGGTCTTTTTCTCCAGGGCTGTTCTCCAACATCAGTTCCCAGTCTGTACTGATACATGGGNATGAAAAGAACCCAGATAAAAAATCAGAAGAGTTGTAGAGTTATGCATTTTTATATTGACATCTGTCTGATTTTCCTTAAAACAGATGTAAAATTTGGAGTATTTTGCACTGGCCTTATATTTTAAAATGCTCCTTTGGAGCACATTTTCAGAATTACAACCAGATGTTTACTTCAGCCTCTCTCTTGAGTTCCTTCATGATGTTTCCTGTAATTTTTTAAGTAAAAATCTTGATAAAGACTGAAATTGTTAAATTAGGTATATAGTGCTCAAGTGCTTTCAAATGCTTACAGCATTCAGCAGCAGAGGACATCAGCCAGATTGGTATGTGTCTGCATGAGAGGAATTCTCAGCCTGCAATTTAATAGCTAGTCAGTCAGTACTGGAAAAGAGCTGACTGATTAACTGATGTTGTCAACCACCATCCTCATTTATCTTTTGTGTCATGTTCCCTGCTGTGATGGGGTACATGAAACAGGAATTTTTTGTGTGTCCACTTTGCCTCCTTCTTCTTCTCTCAAACCTGTTTGTTTTGTTTTCCAAACTGCTCTGCTGCGGCTGGTCGCCGTGGCAACAAATGGGTGGGTGTGGGGCAGGTTGGAGCAGCAGCTGCAGCTGAGCCAAGCCTGGGGCGGCATGCAGAGCTGCATCCAGGCAGATCATACGGGCACAGAGCAAGGCAGTGGCTTTAATGTGCCAATCAGCTGAACAAAAAAGGCCGCGCCTGATGCAGGAAGCCCTGGGCTACCTTATCTCGCTATGAAAGGGACAGAGACGTCTTACACTCTCTCCTTGCTCTTTGCTCTTTCTGCCTCTTACCTCCCCGGAGACAACACGCAGAAGGGGAGAGAGGACTGCCATGTGGCCTCCGCCATCTTGACCACGCAGTGCTCTGCTTTCCATCTAGACAGTGGACTATTCTTCTTCAGTCATCCAAGTCCCTGGTTTCATCCATCATCTTAGCTCACCTCACCTTCTTCCCACACCAATTGGATTATATTTCTTGCAGGTTTTATCACAGGTGGGGAGGGAGAAACCTCATGGCACTGTGAGGGGGGAGGGACCTGGAAAGTTTTCTTACCTGTTTCTGTATTTGCACTGTTATATATATATTTGTTGGTTATTCTTTATCACTTTATCACATGCCACGGGTGTGCATGTGTATTTATTCTATAATTATTCCTTTATCCTGGGAGGGGGAGGTCCTTTTATCTGGGTCTTTCCCAAAAATTATCTGGTCAAACCAAGACACTGCTTTCCCACTGATAAAAGGCATGAGAGGGGCAGAGGCACAGAATCACATAACTGTGCCTCTTTAAGTCCTGTTATGGAGCAGCAGAAGAACACCAACATGGCAGCAGCTGTCAGCACTGGTAAGTGGTGGATGAACAAATAACCTGAGTCTTGTAGACAGCAAAGACGGAGGATAAGAGGTTCCAATTGCAGGTGTCCTACAAGAAGGAGAAGGGATACAATGGCTCCTCCTTGCCTCAGCTCATGCCGAGTCTCTTAAGAAGGTACCTTTTCATGCATGCATGATGCCAGCCTGGGCCATGCCCTCAACATTTCCTGAGATCCTGTCCTCAGGAATCTGCATTAAAGAAGCTGAACGAAGTGGCAAAGAGAGGAAAGAGTAATCTAGAAGTGAAAAAGCTGAGATACTGAATGGAGAAGCTCAGCTGTGAATCAAGAGGAAGGACTGATGCTGAAAAAGACAAGATAGAACCCCATTAAAAATATCTATAATCATACAACTATATATTTATAAACACTTGCTTCCATGTTTTGGACCATAGCTAAGAGACAAGCAACAAACACCAAAATAGTTTGTGGATTCTACTGTTTGGGTCAATCTATATCCCTTCTTCTGGCTTCACCACCTGTGAAAAAGGCTCCTATCTTGACTTCCATGGTGTATTTAACACATACTGCAATGCTTTGAATTTTCTTAAGGAGCCACAGTTGTTAAGTTTTATCTAGGTCCATCTCATGTTCTTTTCTAGAAACTATTACAGAAAGTGTAAAAAAATGTAGGTGGGGAACCCTTAAAGTGTAAGGGACTGCAATTTGTTGTATCCCTTCAGGTTTTTCAAGTCTTTCTCCATCTCCTAGTATGTGGCACAGCAGATATGTCTGTGCTCTCACATTTCTGTGAGCTTCCAACTTCTGTTGCAGTTGGAGATATCCCTTTATGTTCAGAAAACTGCTGGTGAGACTACATTATCAGTCACAAGTTTCTGAGGGTGAGCAAGTGCTAGATGAGGCAACTGCAACTAAAACAACCTGATGTCAAGACAGCACTTGCACTTTGTGTTATTTAATGATCTGTGTCAGAGAGTGGGGTACAAGAAAATCTTCTGCTTGGAAGACCAGTAATCAGAAAATCATAGAATGTTTTGGGTTGGAAGGGACCTTGAAAGGTCATCTAATCCAACCCCTGCAGTCATCAGGGACACCTGCAACTAAAGCAGGTTGCTCAGAGCCCCAAACAACCTGACCTGGAATTGTTCCAGGGATGGGGCTTCCACCACCTTTCTGGGCAACCTAGGCCTGTGTCTCACCAACCTCACAGTGAAGAATTTCTTCCTTGTATCTAGCCTAAATCTCCCCTGTTTTAGTTTAAAACCATCACCCCTTGTCCCATCACAGCAGAACTTGATAGAAATTCTGTCCCCATCTTTCTTCTAGGCCTTTTAAGTATTGAAAGGCTACAAGAAGATCTCTCTGGAGTCTTCTCTTCTCCAAGCTGAACAACCCTAACTCTCATCCTGTCCTCACAACAGAGGGATTCCAGCCCTCAGGTCATTTTTATGGTCTCCTCTGGACTTGCTTCAATAGGTCCATGTCTTTTGTCTGCTGAGGGCTTCAGAGCTGGACCCACTACTACAGGTGAGATCTCACCCTCCCTGATCTGCTGGTTGTGTTGCTGGGGATGCAGCCCAGGACATGGGAGCACACACTGATGGGTCATGTCCAGCCTTTGATCCACAAATACCCCCAAGTCCTTCTCTGCAGGGCAACTATCCATGCCTTCACCCCCAGACTGTGTTGATATTGGGGTTTCCCTGAGCAGGTGTATGACCTTGCACTTGGCCTTGTTGAATCTCTTGAGGTTCACAGGGCTCATTTTTTGAGCTCATCCAGGTCATCAACCACAAATGAGGTGTGATTGACAAAAAGTAACATGAAGTAAGGAAAGGTCAGAGATTAACTCACCAAAGGCAAGAGGAGACAGGAAGATCCCACTGCTGCCATTTTGCTTCTTCAAGAAAGTCTGTACAGCCTGTTTGCTTCCTTCACATTAAGTTAAGAATGTCTTGGTAGTTCATTTCTAGTTTCAGTTTCAATATCGTTGTACAACAAAATGAGACAGTTTTCTCCTAAGAAATATCACTGCCTCTGTTCCAGGTTGAACAGTCCCATTTCTGATGATTGCCATGCACTAATAAAAATTGAGCGATATTTGTAATCCTTTATTTTCCTTCATTCAAGGGACAGAAGCAATGATTCAATTTTAATCCTCCATTTTTCCACTTCAGAAAATTGTTCCTATCTTTGTTTCAATTCAAAATGTCATGTTATTATTTGCATACTAAACATATTTTAGTGTGATGTTTTCATATCTGAAATCTGTAACATTTTAATACTGTACTAGGGACAGATGTTGGTGATGTATTTCTTTCTAGCATGCAACAGTCCATCGCAGATGGTGTGTTTCCCATGTCAGGAAATATCATTGATAAAATACACAAAACTCACCTAAATTGGCATTGAAGACATCTGCAAAATGTCAATGTGCTCTGTTTTGGCCTGGTTTTGGGTTTTGGCCTTATTACTCTCTACAACTACTTGAAAAGAGGTTGGAGAGAGTTGGGAGTTGGTCTCTTCTCCCAAGAAACAAGCAAGGGCAGATCCTGTCTAACAAACCTAGTGGCTTTCTACGATACTGTGACTACCTCAGTGGACAAGGGACAACCTGTGGATGTGATCTATCAGGACTTGTGCAAGGCCTTTGACACAGTCCCCCACAACATTCTGTTGGCCAAGTTAGAGAGCTATGGATTTGATGGGTGGACTGTTCAGTGGATAAGGAACTGGCTGGTTGACCGCATCCAGAGGGTAGTGGTTAATGGCTCGAAGTCTAGCTGGAGATCAGTAACAAGTGGTGTCCCTCAGGGCTCTGTACTGGGGCCTGTACTGTTTAATATTTTTATAAATGATATCGACAGCAGCATTGAGTGGACCATCAGCAAGTGTGCAGATGACACCAAGCTATGGAGTGCTGTTGATAAGCTGGAGGGGCAAGATGTCATCCAGAAGGACCTGGACAAGCTGGAGAGGTGGGCCCAGGTGAACCTCATGAGCTTCAACAAGACCAAGTGCAGGGTCCTACACCTGGGTCGGAACAATCCCCACTATCAATACAGGCTAGGGGATGAGATGATGGAGAGCAGCCCTGCAGAAAAGGACTTGGGAGTGCTGGTGGACAAGAAGCTCGACATGAGCAAACAGTGCACACTGGCAGCCCAGAAGGCTAATCGCATCCTGGGCTGCATCAAAAGAAGCGTGGCCAGCAGATCCAGAGAGGTGATTTTGCCACTTTACTCTGCTCTGGTGAGACCTCATCTGGAATACTGTGTCCAGTTTTGGAGCCCTCAATACAGAAAGGACATGGATCTGATGGAGCAGGTCCAGAGGAGGGCCACAAAAATGATCAGGGGGCTGGAACACCTCTCCTATGAGGACAGGCTGAAGGAGCTGGGATTGTTCAGCCTGGAGAAGAGAAGACTTCGGGGGGACCTAATAGTGACTTTCCAGTACTTAAAGGGAACTTATAAGAAGGCTGCAGAGGGCCTGTTTGCAAAGGCCTGCAGTGAAAGGACAAGGGGCAATGGTTTTAAACTGGAGAGGAGGAGATTTAAATTGGACATTAGGAAGAAGTTCCTCACCACAAGGGTGGTGGAACACTGGAACAGGTTGCCCAGGGAGGTGGTTGAGGCCCCATCCCTGGAGGCATTCAAGGCGAGGCTTGACAGGGCTCTGGGCAACCTGATCTAGTTGGGGATGTCCCTGCCCAGTGCAGGGGGGTTGGACTAGATGACCTCCAGAGGTCCCTTCCAACCCTAACCATTCTATGATTCTATGATTCTATGAATAGGACAAGAGGAAATGGCCTCAGGTTGTGCAGGAGAAGTTCAGGTTGGACATTAGGAACAAATTCTTCCCCTGAAAGGGTGGCCAGGCCCTGGAACAGGCTGCCTAGGGAAGTGGTGGCATTACCATCCCTGGAGGGGTTTAAAAGACATGTAGATGTGGTGCTGAGGGACATGGTTTCATGGTGACATAGCAGTGCTGGCTAACAGTTGGACTTGAAAAAGTCTCCTCCAGTCAGAACAGATCCATGAGTCTATGGTTTTAATCTTGTGTTTTTTCTTTACTTTGTAGTTAAGGAGGCATTGTAACTGCTATTTGGTCAAATCCTGACTGGGTGAAACAGATGCTCTAGGAGTAAATAGAACTATGCAAGGATACAGTATGAGCTCTTCAAACTTCAGACCAAACTACACATCTTAGCAATATGTGCAGAGAAAGGACAGGCAGGGAGACCAAAGAATTGATTGTTAACTACACTGACAGATCTCATTCATTACTTTCATTGTGGTTAATGGAGGTTTCTTTTTTCTTTAATAACTAAGGTGATCAATTTGAAATTCAATGAACCATTGGAATGCAAAATGATGAAAGATTGAAGCATATTGTTTCTATCAATTGAGATGGTTTTTCTTCCCTACTGTGCTTGACAGTAGTTTATATCTTTTGCCAGAGTGTTGCCAAAAATCTTTTAAGACCCTTCCATTTTTCTTTGTTGGAAGAGCATCATAAGGGTTGGATGGAAGACGGAAATCCTCCCATATGCCCATAATCTTTAATTTAGGAAAATTCAAGTTCTGACTTTATTTTTGCATTGCTTACTGTCTTGATCAAGCAATCCTACCAGATTCCAAAACAAGATCATCCCATCAGGATGACTCAAGTTTTGGGCTTTGGTTTATTCCTATTCATTTCTAGCTACATGGCTTCATACCAACAGTACTATAGGTAGCATAAGGGAGATAATTAAATTCAATAAAAGGCAAAGGTGGGGGGAGATTAACATGGTTAAACTTTCCTCTGGTGAGAAGGGAGGGAGAGAAAACATGTTTTTCTGGTTAAAAAGTATTGTTCACTATTTAACTCAAGATGAAATAATGCTAATGGAAAGAGTGGACAACAGTGCTTAGTATAAAGCAGATTCTTTTCTACTTCTTAAAAAAAGAACTATTTACCTGTGTAATGGATAAACAGAACTATGTTACCTATGTCGTAAGTAAATAGAATATTAATAAAGCTATTGCCACCACTTGCGGTGTGTTTGTTTTGTTTAACGGGCTACCTTTATAGCACGAGGCTTTAAAGAAAGAACTTATTTTCTTATGTATGAGAAACTTGTTTTTTCTGTTTACTGTACTTATATTTTGTGGATCACATGTTGCAGAACACACTGCAATATACATGTTACATACTTAAGTACAGGCAAATCTTGCACCTTGCTTCGACAAAAAAAAACCTCTCCGTGTGTGGAAAACTTTTCTGTGAGCCCCTGGTTTAAGAGCATTTCAGTCACATGGATATTTGCGTAATGCATATTCACTGAAATGAGCCTTCACCCAGCTCTACATGCATCCCATATTGGTCTAAAAATGAGAAAATGTTTGCTCTTTTACTTATTTCCTTCATTTATTCCTGAAGGGTTTTTATCACTCACCTGCTTTCACCTGTGACAGCCACAGGTAAATCTCAGATTAAAATTCCTGCTCCAATCTAAAATGGATCCTTTCTAATATTGCCCAAGGTTGCTTAGGTTATGAATTTCATGGTGTGTTAGGATAATCTTCAGCGATAAGAAAAGACCAGAGATTAGATATGTTACAAGCTGTGTATATGTTCTCCCTTTCAAACAGCTGAGAGAAGCAGCCTTTAAAGAAATATTTCACTCTTTTTTTTCAGCCTGAATTGATATGTGGCGTATTTCTTTCTTACACAAGGTGACAGCATGTGTGAGATGTAAAGACTTGTTTGCTCAGGCAATTACCCCTTGTTGATAGCAGATTATTTCCTCTGGCAAACTTGAAAATAACTTGTTGGTGTATAAGTTACTGCTGTTCTGGGGATGCAGTAATTTACTCTCCTGTCTCTTTTATGAGCGCATTTATTTTAATCAGTAGAGTTTGGAATGGTTCTTTTTCATCTAACTCCATTTCTTTTGGAGTTATGCACCTTCTTATAAGGTAACAAAGAAGAGTGCATTTGCACACACAGGAGAAAAGAGATTTGATGTATTGCAGAAGAGCATTCCTAATATAGGAAATCATATCCTATGCTCTTTTTCCATGTAAAGAATATAGCAGTGGCCCAAATTATTTTTCTGAATAAGGCAATGTTTCACCTCAGTGAGTTACAGATGTTATCACTCACAGCTGAGAACAGTGTCTCAGAAAATAGTGATCACATACAACTAGGCTATGGGACTGTGCTGCAGAAAACCAAGACTTGATTTCTTTGGGGCTGTTTGCTTATTTTTGTTTCTTTCCTTTTTATTATTTTTTCTTTTATTTTTTCTTTCCATTTTTTTTACTGGAAGTGCTTTAAAATAAAATGTGCATTTTGTGTAGTATCTCATGAATGCAATATTTTGCAGAAAAGATTAGATACCATGAATGAAAAGACACTTATCTAACAAAATGTTTATAGCACAGCTGAATGTGAAAACAGAAACAAAAGTAGAAATTAAACCCCCTTGGCTGGAGAGCTTTCTCAATGTAGAGATATCCAGAATGTGATTCTACTATCTAAACCTCAAGACTCTTTTCACCGATGTAGGCAGGATGATTTCCATGGCAAGGCACTATTTCAGCTGAGTTTGGCAGACACTGGTCCAAACATGAAGCAGAAATGCACCTCACAGTAGTTTGCATAGCTTAGGCCAACATACCATGATAACATCATTGATAAAATATTAACACCAAAAACGATCACAGTACCTAGTTAAGTACATTAATAATTGAAAACACTGCCAAACAAATATGTTTGCTACTCCTGCTTAAAAATTAAGAACCTTCCTCCACGCATGTGAATATCCCACATTAAAATTAATGGCAGCTCTGTGAACATTATAGCTTTTTAGAATGGGAAATAAGCATTATCACACACAATCTGTGGGGCAACTGCTGCTAAATATTAACCTTTTTAGTAGCCTCAGCATGGCTGTAGTCTCTTAACTTTTTTGTATGTATCCAGACTGACTTTTCTTTGCTTAGTGCTGTCATCACTTCTGGTATTCCTTTTCTTTCTCTCTGTAGAACAAAATCAGAATTTTTCTGCATGGCATGCTTACAAAACAAGTGCTAAACCCCTTGTCCCTGTGCATCCTGGTGAGGTATAGTCTGCCCTTAATCTGTTTGGTTTGCAGAAGTTACATTTATTTTCCTGTGGTATGCAAAGTTCTTCTGAGATCTATTATGTCAATCCGTGAGTCAGTAGTCATATGTTGTACATTGGAGATATGATTTGTTCCCAAAATTTCTCTTTTTCTCCCTAATGTTAAGGATGCATTTCTTCCATTACTGGCTTGCCCTGATTCTGAGGGGAAAATATTTAGATCTGTGTGTATTTCTATTTTTATCCCTTCTTGTTGGTTAAAATATTAGCCATTTCCCTGTCACAAAATTGTCGTCATCATGGCTAGGCTTCGCGAACGAAGATCCAGGGAGGGCTCCATCCATGCTCCTCATCAGCGCCCCCGACAAGTGCGCTGATAAAAAGAGGATAGTGGGTAGCACCCTCGAGCCTGCGCAATGGATTTTTTTTAGGTGAGACACAGCATGCACAGAGCTGGACCCATCCTTTAGTCCTAAGGTTCATCTGCCAGGGCCTAGCAAGCTTGGATGCTCGCAGCAAAGTCCTTAGGACGGAGGTTTAACCTCTTAGATGGAAGGCCCTACAGGGCTAAACAAGTTCCATCTGCCTGGGTTTGGAATCAGAGTTGTCCCTCTCCTAGGATGACTGCCAGAAGGCTGATGAGCTCATCCTGCCCATACAAGGATTATAGGAACTTTAGTATCACTCTCCACACTTTACCGTGGGCAATGAGTTTAATGCTCCCTCTGCTGTTGGCACAGTTATCGCAGCAGGGGCCACAGGAGAACCCAAGTGATTTTCAGACTGTGCCTGCCTGTCACAAAATGACCTGATGATATTAGTTGAGTCCATGCATTGTCATTTGCTGCATTTAACTAAAGGATTCTGCACTTTTTCCTAAAATTCACGTGTGAAGGCATCACAAACAGTTTCTGATTGAAAGCTATAGCAGGAATTTTTGGAGATTCAGTAATTTTGCATGCTTCTGTTGTTGTTTGGGATTTTTCCTAATTTTTCCTTACATTTTAACATCATGGTCTCTGCAAGAGCAGCCAGTTAGAATCACAAAATGACTAAGGTTGAAAGGGACCTCCAAGATCATCAAATCCAACCGTCTACCTGTCATCACCATGCCACTAAACCATGTCCCTAATTACCACATCTATATGTTTCTTAAACATCTAGAAATGCCAAAATATCAAAAGACAAGCAGACCTCAAGGTTGTGACTTAATCTAGCCTTGAAAGTAACTGAATTATAACATGCAAAGATGTTATCAACTCTGGGCACATTGCTGAGAATGAAGAAATTGGAACAAGACTCTACAAGACCTACAAAATTATCTGAAAAGTCACTTTGAAATTAACATAGAACCAGGAGAGTTTCAAGAAAACCTTGCAGGAACTCACATAATTGCTGTGCATTCATGTTGGAGGTGTACAAAGAAGGAGTAAATTTTAGGGGGGGAAAAGCCATCTGTCATAAGCATTATTTCTGAAATATCAGAAGGAAAAAGAGGTAAGTCCTATCAGCAAGGAACAGAGTTGCTTGTGCAGCAGGCACAGCACCAAAATGCCAGATCAGGCCTGAAAGGCAAATTGGTGTCAGGCTGAAAACAAGGAAATCCAGACTTTGAAGAGCAGCGGCTGCCAAGTGTGATCAGAGTTCCCCCTGACTGAGGGAAAGCTGTGATGATAAACCACCTAAACTATTGATCACATCAAAATCTACATGAACTTCAGTATGAACACTGAAATCTTCCAGATTTGGTTCTGTTTGAGAAGGGCTTAGTATCATGGAGTCACAGAATCATTATGGTTGGAAAAGACCTCTGAGATTATTGAGTCCAACCACCCACCTAATGCTACCACACTCACCACTAAACCATGTCCCCAGGCACCATAGCTACATTTTTTTTTTTTTTGAGCTCTTCCAGGGACTTGAGACATTCTTGTGACAGACTGCTTCACCAAGGACACCAAACAAAGGTCATAGCTGTGGATTTGAAACAGTCAAATAGCAGAGAACTAATCCTGCAGAACTGTTGATGTACTGATGATGATCAGCTGATGATGTTGATTTTAAAAGCCAATTTTCCTGGTCTGCTGTAGGCCACAAACTCCTCTTTTTCAGTAGAAGGTAAGCAGAGGAATGGTGTACTCTTGAAAAGTTTGATACAATACTCCCTCCAGACCAGAAGACTGCTGACCAAGGAAGGAGGTCGTCCAGCCTTTTCAGTACAGCATGGTATCCCAGTTAGCACACGTGACCCCTCTTTGAGCTGTACTTTCAACATCACTCAGTTCAACTTCTGTGTAGACATTCAAGACCAGAGGTGAATCTCATTTCATGACCTTTTCCCATCCCTGAATTGTTCAAAACCTCTGAGAGACACAAATCCCACAGACAGGAACTTCTGCTCATCAGAGCAAAGGTGGCTTTCACTGGAGATCACAAAAGATGTTTGAAGCAGGATGCTCTGGAAGTATGACACAGCAAACCGCAGAATTTCACAGCTTTTCCAGAACCATGTCTACTTGAGTGGAGTGAAACTTCCACATAAGCATCTTATCCAGAGTCTGTCATTTTTCACAGACTGAACAAAGCCCTTTTTCAGTGGTAGGGAGCCAGTCATCCTGAATACAAAAGGGCTTTTTCATGTCCTTCTGTGTATGAATAGGTTAGTATGTCTTTAAATTGTTTGTGAGCCCACTAGCTGTGCATTCAGTGCTGCAGGCAAGAAACAGCCAGAAGAGGAGACAAACTGGGGTCTGAACATTTGTGAATAACCCATCAAAGGCATTTATTTGAGGCCTAGTCAGCTGATGTGGTTTGCTTGCATTTGGTAAAGGCAAAAAGGATGCAACATCTCTTTACTCATGCACATTGAGTAAGACAGACAATCACCTTGTCTTCTTTCAGGAAAAAAGTAAATAGATCTCCCTCCTAGAAATTACAAACAATGTTTAGGGTTTTTTTTTATAATAGTCCCAGCAGTAATAGTGCCATTCAGGATACAATATTTTAAATAGTATTTTTGTACCTCTTTGTGTGACAGTTTCCTAAGGTTTTATCCCCTGGGGGACCTTGATCACTTGGAAACAAATAAAAGCAACAAAATAAAAAACCCTTCTGTATGAGCATTTTACAAATCAGTGATGGATTTTACACTTTCCAGCTATGTGCCAGACAGGAGAGAATGGATCAGTGTGAGAGTCCACAAGCAAATCAGCAAAACTGCAAATGGAAGATGGGTATGGCACTGGCAAAACAGTGAGGTCCAGGGCTGGGTGACACTCGATGTAAACATGATGTTTGTAAGGAGAAGACATTTTCCTTTCCTTGAAAACACTTACAGGCTAGACAGAGGAGGCATGAATCCTCTTCTCTTGTTTTCATTAGTCAAATATCCAAGAACTGATTTGTTTTCAAGCAAATTTTTGTTTACTTCAGTTGCCAGTATGGGAGCACCTCCTACTATGAACATAGGTAGTGCTGGCGTAGACCCTGTGATAACAAAAGCATAAAAGAATCCTCCATTTCATCTGCAAGGAAGCATTTAACCTCAAAGTGTCAAACACACTTCATTTATATGAGCAGAAGACGAGTGTAGATTTCAGTATACTTAAAACAGCAACTTCTAGATATCACGGAGAGGACAACATTAAAGCTTGTCCTCTTTGCATTTTTGTTTACAGATTTTTGTCTTCTGTCAGTAGCCTATTTGTACTTTACAAACTTTCAGCAGACTCAGTGCCTGATCACTTTGAATGGCCTGAGCTCTTAAAATCTTTCTACGAGCAGATCCTCAGAGGAAGCTAAATGGCGTTTGCTGAACTCATGAAGACTCCGGAGAGATCAATGCTTGTAGCTGGCAATTTCAGATGAAATGCTGCTCTGAGATATGATGTTAAAAACCGCTTGGTTTTATTTTGAGAATTCAGAAGTGTTCACAGACAGTAAGCCTCATGAATAAGTCTAAAACAGAGAACGACGTCAAAACACAGTCTCATTTGGAAACAATAAACTGCAATGACTACCCAGGACAAAACTATCCTTTGGACTAGCAAGAATATGTCAAGTAGACTATAAAGAATACAGGAAAATATCAGACTTGCAAGGTAAATGAGATAGTCTATGGGAATACATTTTTTTTTAATTGGTGTCTTTCATACCTATCCAAAGCAAGTATTTCACCCTGCTCTTGTCTCCTGTCTGGGATCCACCACGCTGGTGATGATCAGCAATACTTGGCTCTGAGTAGAGGGGAGCAGTGGCCAAAGTTATCATGGGGGCAGAATTTTAAGTGCTTTTAAGAACTTACATCAAGTGTGTAAACAATCTGAGAATCATAGAATAACAGAATTGTTTTGTTTGAAAGAGATCTTTAAGATCATCAAGTCCAACCATTAAACCAGCACTGCCAAATCATTTTCTCATGGTCTGCCTCGGTTTCTCACAAATAAAGTGTTTTGAAGGGATAATGTTCCATGTTTGAGTAGTTAGGCTTTTTAGTGAGCTTTTAGTGCTTCTTTGAAGCCTCAATTGACTGTTTAATTATTACTCATAAAGCTTTCATATGTAAGTGTTTCCTAGTGTTTGAAGCTGATGTAGGAAAATGATGGTGAACATCCACTTCCACTCATAAACACCACTGCATGTTGGATTGGGATGATGTTAAAAAGGATTTTGTTTCTCTGCTACTGATTTGCTGGAAAGTCAAGTCATTTTACTTTGATCTTCTTTGTGCCACACCAATCTAGACCAGAATCTTAATATAGCAGCTGCAGTGACTATTTTCGTAGAATGTTTTGGGTTGGAAGGGACCATTAAATGTCATCAGATATTCCTTTAGATGTTCCAACTTGTGGTGGTGCAAGCACAAAACAACTAATTCTTGCAAGTTTTCTTGGTGTGTTTGATGTAATTATGACTACAGAATAATAGGCTCTTTTTGAATGTGGTATCCATGCTTGTGTGTAAATATATATAAAAACAGAGATGCAGCAAGTGTCCGCCTCTGGAGTCCTCAGTACAGGAGATACATGGGCCTATTGAGTAGGTCCAAAGAAAGCCACAAAAATGATCTGAGGGCTGGAACCACTCTGCTGCGAGGATAGGCTAAGAGTTAGGGTTGCTAGCCTGGAGAAGAGAAGGCTCCAGAGAGAACTTATTTGGTCCTGTCAGTACTTAAAGGGAATCTATGAGAAAGATGGGGACAGAAATTTTAACAGGGCCTGTTATGACAGGACAAGGAATGATAGTTTTAAATTAAAACAGGGAAGATTCAAGGTAGATACAAGAAAGAAATTTTTTACACTGAGATTGGAGAGACATTGGCCCAGGCTTCCCAGAGAGGTGGTAGATGCCTCATCCCTGAAACTATTCCAGGTCAGGTTGTCTGGGGCTCTAAGCAACCTGATCTAGTTGACGCTGTCCCTGTTCACTTCAGCAGAGTTGAACCAGATGACCTTTAAAGGTCCCTTCCAACCCAAAACATTCTATGATTTGACGATTCAATGATTCTATGTATATTTCATATATGCATGTTTATGTATATGTACAGATGTCTGCCTCTGTGTTTATTTATGTAGCTATATATGTGCATACAATTAGCACCACTACATTGGAATACAAGTAACCTTTGTGCAATTAATAAGAAACCAAAACAAATACCATGCCACTTTATGTAGTTCTTTTACCTTATGATAAGGGCAATCCTTAGCCAATTAATTATGTTTTGTCCTTGTTGCCAGTTCTAACCTCCAGCACTGTCTTAGGCAGTATACCAACACCAGAAAGATAATGACAGATCCATTGTGACATTCTCAGTGCAAATCACACTACAGTCCTCCTAGCCCTAATTTTGCCAGCCAAAGCAGAGGTAATGCCCCTGAATAACAGCTAGGTATTGGAGGGCTTGTACAGCTCATTTACAACAACATGAAGCCACAGAGCTGTTATCTTTATCAGAATGATTTTCCCTGGTTGGTGATTTGTGACACTGGCAAACAAGCAACCCTGCACGCCGCCTAGGCACGCCTGCCAGCAGTCTGGGATCAATGTGTGGTGTTAATGACATTGTGAGTAGATAAACACAGAGGGCAGGAATCCAAATCCCACAAAGGCCTTCTTGCAGCGAAAGCCCTCTCCGCAAATGGCATTTTCTTGGAGCCACTCCAGGAGCCATGGTCACAGGATGAACTTTCCCTGACTTTTGTGAGGCATTAGCATCCTGCACACCCCAGCATCCGCAGCCATGGCTCATGAATCTCTCCCAGACCCCAACATGGATTTTTTCTGAACAAGGTGTCAGCCAACGTGTCCTGCCCACGCTAAAGAGAGCAATTGTTCAGCACTTTGTCAGGCAGCTACTGTGGGTTGGATCAACACGTGAGGCTGTGTCGGTTATAATTTAGTTGGAATGGATTTTTCACCCATGAATCAATGAGGGGCTTGCAGGCTGAGTAGTATCTGCTTCCTGAAAAGCTGTGTGATATCGCCAAGGTCAGTTTATTGTCATTAATTTATTTATTTAATCTTGAGGGGGGAAAAAATTACTTACCAGGCATTTAACATATTTTGACAAGGTGACCCACAATTATCCATTAGAGTTGTATTTGTCTAAGCCCCTCTGCATTGATATGCAAGGGCCATGTAATAATTCATTGATGTCCCACTTGGGGGTGGGGAATAAGGCAAGTGGGACTTCTCCAAGGTCTTTCACAGCCAGAATGCATCTTGTTATTGCTATATTGATTAAACATTTGGATAGTTAATCAGCACAGCTAAGCCCTTTTAACCTGCCAGGTGCTGTATACAAAGTAGGAGCCATGAGGATACAATGTTCATTTTCAGATTTATCATAAGAACATGTCTTAGTAGACAATAAGGACGTAGAAGGTATTGTGGGTTAGACATTCAAATACCAAACCACAACACATCCTTGAGGTGTTAGGAGGAGGCAGTGTTAAGTCCTGCCATTTATACCTGGAGAGATGATAAAGTGCACGTTCACTGCAGAAGACAATATTTTTACTCCTTTCTCTCACTGGAAGGAAGCTAAAACTAAATTCCCTGTTCTTCCATTTCTGAGGATTTTGTTCATATTCCTAGGGGTACCAAATCTGTGAGATGGAGTATTTTGAGGTAATGGAGAGAGATCCACCTGTAAAGGATAGATGAAATTCTGTCAATCAGAGTCATTTTCTTAATTGCATTAATTCTTTCAAGGATGCATAGGAGAGAAGCACAAAGCATCAAATACCTGAAATGGCAGTTGGAGTCACTGTGCTGCTATCTCTGCTCCTTCTCTGTGTGACCTCCAAAGCATCAGAAATAGAGATGTGTCTTCTCTGCTGCAGAGCAGCCTGATAACTGCACTGGCTTCAAAGAGTCCAGAGGATTTACACCGGATGGAGGTAAGACAAGAGGAGCTTTTGCTACCTTGGAAAACGTGTAAAGTTTTATTTATCCCCTTGTTTCTCTGTGAGATGAGAAATCATCTGGCTTGAGCTAGCTGTGAATAACATCAGCTGGTGACCAGCCTGGCCAAGAAGGAGATTCCTTTCCTACCTGCATGGTACTCACACCATCACACTCACACCAACTTGCCTGGTGCATTAACCATTTTATTGCAACCATAAGTATGAGCTCCCATTTCTCATCAACCACCATTTCAAAGCACCTCATAGCTCTGCAGACAAACTTTATTCCAAGAACGAATTCAAGGAGTTCACTTTTTTGCATCCCTGAAGGTTGTCCTTAGTTTGGGTGCACAGGATGTAGCACCAGTAAATGAACTTAACCAAAAGAAAGGTTAATAGATTAGGGGGGAAGAGTAAAATTGCAGAATAAATAAGGTATTGCTACAAGTCTGTTTAAACCAAGAAGCTCAGTAAGAGTTCCTACATTACATTATCTGTTAAGCACTAATGTGTAACTCTGCAGAGCAAATGTCTTATAATGCACTAGTTCAATTGCAAAAATTTGCCTAGAAAAGTGCTTGAGAAAGATAGAGGAAAAAAAACAAACAACACCTGTTTTGTCCCTGTGGTTTGTCTATGTCAATACTGGTCGAGAGTCTGGCTAAGCTACATAATTATTAGGTATGTGAGCCCATAACTTGGGCTGCATCCCCAACAGCATGGCTCTGGAGAGACCTCTCCTGCAGTGCTGAGTCCAGCTCTGGAGTCCTCCACATAGGAAAGACATAGATCTGTTGAAGTGGGTCAAGAGGAGGCCATGAAAATAATCTGAGGGCTGGAACCTCTCAGCCGTAAGGACAGGCTGAGAGCTGGGGTTGTTCAGCCTGGAGAAAAGAAGGCTCCAGGAAGTCCTTACTGCAGCTTTTCACTACTTCAAGAAGTCTATAAGAAAGATGGAGACAGACATTTTAGCAGGACCTTTTGTGATAGGACAAGAGGTGATGATTTTAAACTAGAAGAGGAGATTCAGACTAGATAGAAAGAGGAAATGTTTTGCACCAAGGGTGGTGAGACACTGGCCCAGGTTGCCCAGAGAGTGGTAGATGCCCCATCTCTGGAACCATTCCAGGTCTGCTTGTCTAGGGCTCTGAGGAACCTGATGTAGTTGCAGATGTCCCTGCTTACTGCAGGGGGTTGGACTAGATGACCTTTAAAAGTCCCTTCCAACCCAAACCATTCTATGATTCTACATGCCCAGATTGGTGGAGTCACCATCCTTGGAGGTGTCTAAGAAAAGTAGAGATGCTCTACTTAGGGACACGGTTTAGTGAGAGCTCAATTTCTGAATGTATCTGCTATGAACTAAACTTTACCAAGTCTACACATTAGTTTAGTTAGCAGATCTTGAACTGCCATCCAGTTAAGTTAATTCTGTTCTCCAGAATTGTTAGGCAATCTGAAGACAGGTGTAGAAACTGACCCAAAATCAGATCCATCTTCATGGAGTCAAATACAGAGGGCAAAACTCTTCTTTGCTCTGTGTCTTACCCTCCTTTTCACTATTTGCACACTTATTTTTGTCACAGAGATGTATCTTGCCTTTTGTCCTCACCAGTGCTGGTGAAATGTGGAGACTACGTCTGTAAAGCTGCTCAGTAAAGTTCTGTAAAACTCACTGTTGCCCAGACCAATCCCAAGTAAGAGTTCTAGGAAATTTTCCAGTAATAATCCTCTACATTATTCTCAATTTAACCTTTGATTGTAGACTTCTTTTTTCCAGAAGTCACGGTATGAATCATCTGGACATGAGTTTTCAAAAATAATTTCTTAAAAATGAAATTAACTCTTATCTCTGATCCTTGTTCTCTATTATTTACCAGTCAAATTGTTGTGAAAGGAGTTAACTTGAGTTTGTTATAGTTAACTACAGTTCATGATGTACCTGGACACAAAGGAAATGGAAGGAAAAGGAGAATCATGATACTTAAATAAAAATAACATGACTTTTTTCAAATTATTTGTTCTGATATCCAGACTCTAATCAATGTCATCTACATCCTGAAAAAGATGAAAGTTGGCAGCTCCCTCTTAAAACTACCTGGAACTCTATAAAAATAAATTTCCTCTGAAACCGAGTTCCTATTGGATTGGAGTCTGTTACACAGCATCAAACTCCTACAGCTTAAGCTGTTAAATGTCACATAATTAACACTAGAAGTCATAATAAAGCAGTTTGATACTTGGATTTACTAAAGAAAAAAATCAACAAAGTCAATGTACTGAAGTGTAAATTGAGGGTAATTAATTCAAATATTTTCATCTGCCTTTACTCCCATGTTAGAGGTGGTAGGAACAGTGTCCAGAGTTCTGGAGGAACTGGACACCAGTGGCCCTGACAGCTACAGCTGCCCCAACATCAAGAGATGTCCAGCACTGAAGTTCAGCTCTAGGCCTTCCAGAGCTACCACTCCTTTTTATTCTTTATCTGTTTGAATTTTGGCCAATTTAAAAGAAAAAAACCTTTGCCGTAAAGTGCTCAGTGCTGGAGATGGATGCCTTGGAGGCTCTTACAGCTTTGTGTTCCCAGTGCATTCAGATCAGAAAGAAAATAAAAGGACCTTGGTTCCATCCTTCTCTTTTCCTTTTAGTAGAATTATTCAACAACTGCCACTATCTTTGGAGTATATTGGTACCTTGTCTAATTTCCTGTAGCTGAACTGATCAAAAATTACAATGAAAAGAAATGTATGTTCCATCGTATTAAGACAGAGATTTTGGGCAAAAGAAAAACCATTTTAAATAGCATAGCATTGTGGGATAGAAGTGAGAAGCCAAACTAAAAATGAAAAAGAAATAGCATCATCAATATTACAACTCTTAATTCACAGTTAATACATTTGTTTTCTGAAGTGGTGGAGTATAAGTAGGTGGAGTATAAATGTCAAATCAACGACTTTTAATTAAAAGTCATATTACTCTTTATCTTGTACAAAAGAGTAGTGTTAACTTCCCCACCTATTTTGCAGTTTCCAGTTGGTTAAAGAACATGCTGTCATTTAGGATTCTACTAAAATATTTAGAAAATATCTCAACATCAAAAGCCATTTAATGGCTTGCAAATGACCAAAATGTTTTTCAAATTCACTTGTGGATTTTGCTTTTTTTTTTTTTTTTTTTTTCCAAGGGAACCAATGATTCTTTCAGCAGCTAGTTACTGAATTTTCCCCGGCTTATAAAATAAAAAGGACATCTCGCTGCTTCCCATTTTTCACAGATATATTGCTCTCTTTGATTCAGAACTTGCCCATGGCAATGTTCAGCATTTTAATCACAGGTGAAAAGAGAGGGATGGTAAGAAAAATTCTGCATAACAAGTTATATTAATGAAGGTATCTTCACTCATGATCACATATAAATAGTTTGATAAAGATGTTTCTGCTGCTGATGTTGTCAATGAGAGCTGCATGGTAATCTTAGAGGAAGAAAAAATGTTATCTCAAGTTGGTAGTGAAATCTATGGAATAATAGTGTTTTACTTACTGTATACAAGTCAGTATTGGGGGGGGAGTAAGTATCATCGGTATAAAGTTCAATGTTGCCTTAACTCTTTCCCAAACTAATTAAAATTGGTTTTCTTTACTTATTTTTTTTTACCATCTTTGCACATGCAACATCTTGTGAAAGTATCCTCCAACCACAACCACTCTTTTTACATTCTTTAACTAGATAATACCAGAAATGGGGAGAAAATAAAATGGTGTGTGGGTAGAAGAGGATGTTAAGTAAGGTGGTCTGGCATACTCTGAGAAATTTGATACTTCTATCAGTGGTGAAATCTGCGCCTGTAATGTAAAAAGAGGGATACATATCCTTAGAGGGCTTTTAATTTTTCACAGTGCTGCAGATCTGTGTCTGGTACATGATTGTGCAGGAAGAAAGGAAAAAAAGAGGACCTTCTATGCATGATTATATGGAAGTGATGAGTATTATGACTATATAATTCAGGTGTGTTTGTGAATGCACGTATGCAGAAATGTAATATGTGTGGGTGTTTGTACATTAGAGAGCATTAAACTTTAAATCACTCCACAATTTTATACATACTGTATATCAGAGTTATTAGAACCATAGCTCTCAAAAACTCTCTTCCATTATTCCCACAGTAGTGGAATGAAGTTCTTTGAAAAACAATGACTATTTATACCACCCAAAGATAAAACTGAAAACAAAGTATTAACCATACGCTGTGTAAATTATAATTATAGTTGTAATTGGTTAAAATGAATGTGTAATAAAAACCTGAAAGGATGTGTAAACAGAAAGTGAATTTCAGTAATGAATCAATATGTGACAATGTATTCATAATTCTGTTTTCCTTTTTCCATCTAATTATAAGTGGCAAAGATTCATCTAATATTAATAAGATATGCATAATGCAAATACTGTTTTTAAAGTTGGAATCTTTTTTATTACTGGATTAAAAGAAAATCATTCACAAATATTTGTTTGCATTTTTAATGCTTGGTAACCCTAAATCCTTCCTTGAAATAAAAGTTTAATGCTCAAAATACTTCATGGTCACAGGTGGAAAAGAGTAACTGAAAAACAAGAAAAAAACCCACTACATTTTCATTTATGGGCCACTCAGAAAGCAGTAATTCAGCAGAAAAGTGTTACCCACTTTCTTCTCTTCATTTGATGGCATTTCACATCACCTGCCAGTTGTATTTGGGGGAGTGGGGAGAAAAGTAGTATTTTTAGCATTATAAACATTGTCTCAGCCTAATGGCAAGTGCAATAACATCCTTGCTGTAGCTGCTTTTTGGCAACTTGTTCTATGAGTTTTTCCTGTGAATACGCTACTTTGTGTGAGCGAATATGTAGTCAACTAAATGTTGCATCTGCGACCACGAAGCTGCCTGTATGGCAATGCATAAAAAATTAGTCCTTCAAGTACCCTTTGTGAAAAATATCATCATCCTCACCGAACACTTGGAAGCTATTTGTATGAGCATATTTTAAATTGGCAAGCCATTGATTTCCATTTAATGCTCTTTGCCACTGTCTGTGGAGTAAAGGAGGTTTTCTATGGCTCCAGAGGTGGAAAGATTTATATAAAAAACATTAAATAAATACATGAATGTTAGTTTAGAGACTGGTGTTCAAACATTTATCTTTTGGAGTTTTTTTCCCCTAAAATGAACTTTTATTAACTCTGGGAAAACAGCTAGTGATACGAGAATGTTGTTGAACCTTTGAATATCTTTCATTTTATCACTTTTAATGCATCTTTAATATTTAACATTCATCTTCTTATAGACAGAAGTTGTGAGACGCATGCACGGCTTCCACACAGTTTTAAAGTTCAGTGCACAGTCACAATTCTGAGGGGAGATTTCACACATTGATGGAAAATAAGGCATTTTTGCAGTAAAGTTGCAAAGTGTGAAAGAATTCTTGTTTTATCTGCCTTACTTATCATGTTTATGAGTTATTTTGCCTGGAAGTAAATTGACAAGTTGTCAATGAACAATAGACACTGCTTCAGCTAGGCTTTTCACAGGTTTGGATGCCTTTGGGCAAAAGGGCTAGATCTGTAGTTTGCAATCTAGCATATGGAGCACTGAAAAAAGTGGCAATGGGGTGAGAGATATTTACTGAGAAATTCATGTGGCTGCTAATCTCCAACCAACCCATTTGGTCTGGGGCTTATGAATTCATGTATAAGTGCTCTAACCTCACAGTTACAGAAGGGGGATTTCAGTTTACTTGTGATGACCCAATTCCATTTATTCCTGCATTACTGCAGATCTGCTCTATCAAAATAAATACTTCTAATTCTTTTTTTCCACAACAAGGTTGTCTTTAGAACAGTCCCGTATGTATGTATGGCTAGACTTCGCGAACGAAGATCCAGGCAGGGCTCCATCCATGCTCCTCATCAGCGCCCCCCANCATATATGGCTTCTGCATATTCCTGCTTTTTATCACAAGACATGCACTATAATTCTCTAATTAACAAAATTCTTGATATCTTTATCCCTACCCTCATTATAAGCGCACCCTCTTGAGGTGTAAAGCATGTTGTACACTTCAGAATGAGATAAAGATCACTTCAAATTCACATGCTGTAGCAGGGGAAACATCATTCTCATTTCCTTTATATGATGCTGTATTTATCAAGAGACCTTAATGCACAGGGGTGAAAAAAATGTGATGTCAAAAACTTCTTCCAGTTTCCAGATGCTCTAAAAAAAATCGTATGTGGTAAGAGAATGAGGGGAGAGCTCAGGATTTCACTCTTTGTTGGGACTGGAGCATATCTTATCCTTCATATCTGCCTGCTCTTGACTTTTCTGATTGCTGAACCTGTTGAAGTGCTGAACTCAACAAAGTGCTCTGTGTTTACCTGGCCAGAGACAAATTCACATTACTTTAGATATTTGCTACCCATGCACTCAATAGAGTAAATTTAAAATGAGCTGTGAGAAACACTGAACTCTTTTGCTAGGAAATATTTATGCAGTTATGTAGTTTAGGAGCATTACAGTTGGCAATTAGCATAAGAAAAAATACTGTGAGCAGTAAAAGTGATGATAAATGACTGATGGAAGGGCACCAAATTAGACTGGTTACCACACTTAATTAAGAGACAACTGTGCTACTTGCTTGATGTCAGAATCTTACATCTGACAAAAAGGGTAAGTAGCCTATTTTACTTATCACGGCCAGAGAAAGCACAACTAAAGCAAGGAGGGGTCATAAATACATCACATCATGTATTGTACTAGTCAACCCGAGGAAAATAATGATTGCATTATATTTTAATGACTTACAAACTCTTCAATTAATAATGATCACACAGACTATTTTGGCTACTGTTTTGTCATATTGTTTAGATTTTAATTAGCTGCATGCAGCAATGAAGCATGTCTCCCAAGCTTTGTGATTTGCATGCAAGTTTTGGCTGATGGCAAGACAAGAAGTTTATGACTAAGTCCATTTTTAATTGAGTTATTTAAATACAAGAAAGTAAAATAAAATAATCACAAGAAAAATTCAAAAAAAAGCTTCTGCTGGAGGTTGCCTATCTGGTGCCAGCTACAAAGACCTATATTTCATGAGCTCTAATAGTTGCAGAATACCCAGCTGCCTTTCAGAAGTCTGCCTCTTCAGTAAGCTTTGTGAAAATTATGCTGATCATAAACCTGAATGTATGCTGATCATAAAAAGGAGCACTATATTTCTTCGAAAACAGGCTGAATCACTCTCACCAAAAGGCAAGAGCAGCAAGATGAAAGCTAATTTGCAGAAAATGACTAGATTTCAAGTAGATGGTCATCTCTGAAGTAGCTGAATGTGTACAGCAGTGGCTGTGATGCTGTTTCTGTGGGTTAACAGCCACATTTTCCTCTACAAAAGAGGTTTCTTTTCTCTTGTGGCAATGCTAAATACTCCTTCAAAACCAGAAAGCTCTTAACTTCAATAGAGAGGAAACCACCAAATTTGTGAAGAGTGAAAGAAGGCTGAGGTGGTCAATGTGATTACTGCCCATGCCACCCAAACTGCAAAGAGAAACTGAGGCTTGGAGACATACAAGAACCAGCTGAGGAAAGAAATTCCTTTAAGGGTCTGGCATTCAACAGCATCTTGATTTTTATCAGCGCTAATATGTTTAGCAGGACTACAGCTGGGATCATACCTCTGTATACTCAGCACTGATGAGGTCACACCTCAAATCCTGAGTTCAGTTTTGAACCCCTCACTAGAAGAAGGACAATTTGGTCCTTAAGGATATCCAAAGAATATCAATGAAGCTGGTGAAGGGTCTAGAGCACAAGTCTTCTGAGGAGCATCTGAGGGAAATGGGTTGTTTAGTCTGGAGAAAAGGAAGCTCAGGGGGAGACTTTCTCACTCTCTGCAGTGACCTGCTGCAATTTGGGATGCATTTTTGCAGCTCAGTACTAAGATGCAAAGTGAGGTTGGAGCCTGTTTGTGATCAAACAACTGCAGCAGTGCAGAAGACACTTCTCATGTGTTATGTCTATATCAATAACTGAACTGATCCAACTCCCATTCCTGCTTGGGACTTCATACAAGAGTTCCCTGTCAAGGTTTAGTGTCAAACAAAAATTGGATGGGTAGAGAGTTTTGTGGAAAAGGACTTTTTAAAATTATTATCTGATCTCAATCTTCAAGTTGCTTTGTAACATTAGCAGATAAGACATTTGATTTCAAGTTGTCATTTCTTGCAACAGCTTTGCAGACAGTACTTAAAAATAATGAGGTTGGGGGTTTTTTCCCCTTATAAGTCAAAATGAAAATTCTCTCTACTTAATGTTCTCACTGCTGTTATACATTTGGTAACAAATGCAGAAATAAGTTATTTCCTGGCCTAGAAAGTACCTACCTACAGAGAGAAAAAAATAAGATTAGGAAAGCACTAATAATCTTTTTAAACAGGATTCCTGCAGACTAAACTGGAAATAGCCATAAATTTGCTGTACTGTGCTATCGCCACACAGATGCTCCATCGTCTCCTTGCGTGCCAGCTGACAACTTCTCAAACCCACCAGAGAGACCTGCCTTGTTACAGTTGTTTTCTTATGCCTTGGCTAAGTTTTCCTTAATTATTTCTCCAATTCTGTCATCAATGTTAGTGCCCCACTAGTTTAAAGGTTAAACAAAGCACAAAACCTGTCAAAGTGAGTGAAACCAACTGGTGAAGAGCTATCAGAAAGTAATCAGTGCTAATAGGTACATAATGGCTAACAGTGAGTTGTTTGCACTGAGATACATCACAGCAGACAGAACGCAGACCTCGTGGAAACCACGCTTAAAGAAAGCTTAAAGAAAACACCAGCCAGCTTGTAGTTGAAAACACAGTGAGAAATACC
The DNA here is from genome assembly GCA_013396975.1 of Bucco capensis. NCBI lineage: Eukaryota > Metazoa > Chordata > Aves > Piciformes > Bucconidae > Bucco > Bucco capensis. The sequence goes on from VWZO01022702.1 coordinate 26,794, forward strand.
ATTTTTTTCCCTTTCCCCTCCAACACCCCCCCCCCCCCCCCAC
>VWZO01022705.1:8805-30592 GCA_013396975.1 Bucco capensis
GGGCAAGACAGAGAGAGAGGGCAAGACAGAGAGAGAGGGCAAGACAGAGAGAGAAAGACAGAGACAGAAAGACAGAGAGAGAGAGCGAGAAAGAGAGAAAGAGCGAGAAAGACAGAGAGAGGGGGAAAGACAGAGAGAGCGAGAAAGACAGAGAGAGGGGGAAAGACAGAGAGAGGGGGAAAGACAGAGAGAGGGGGAAAGACAGAGAGAGGGGGAAAGACAGAGAGAGAGCGAGAAAGACAGAGAGAGAGGGAAAGACAGAGAGAAAGACAGAGAGAGAGAGAGAGAGAGACAGAGAAAGACAGAGAGAAAGACAGAGAAAGACAGAGAGAGAGAAGGATTTTTTCCCCTAAATGAACGTCTGATAATAAACATGGTTGCAATTTGCAGTGGAACACAGTTCACATTTAGTTCAGATAATCACTAACAAAATGCAGAGAAGCTAACTAATCAATTACAGATTTCAGAATATAGCACTTAAGTCTAATACTTAAATCACAGTTACAACTTACAGTTGTGGCTACAACCGTGCAGTCACAAAATTCCATTGTTTTCTGCCTGATTTGACACAACCAAATTAATGAAATGATGGAAAATATTTGTATTACATTCCATTAGAATAATGAATCATTGAAAAATCATACCAAGTGAATATGCAGTTCAAGGTCATTGGAGATCACCAAAACATATTTTCAATGGGAGTACAGAGAGACATACCAGACTGTTGCTCTGCTTTATCCTTGTTTTACTGAAATGTTTCCTAACAAAACTTCCAGTTCATAAATTCCATGGCTTGTCCTATAAAAAGCTGCCACTGTTTGTGGTGAGAGCTATGGAGAGAGAATTTGCATCAATTGTGTGGCTTCTGTAGGGCTTGTAGCATGTTCAAAAATTGTAAACATGCTTGAATTCATAAAAGCTTGACATAAGTTCAGAGTACCTTCACAGTAGAACCTCTTTATGGGAGCAAACTATGCTGCTTAAACTGTCAAATTCTCTTGGCCACTCTTCCAGGATAAGGTTCAGTGCATGTGCTATGCAAGTCATACAAATGGCATTGCAAACACATTGCTACTAACAGATCTAACAGCTGTTTTCATTAAGCAGCATTATTGGACATTCAGCCAAGAACACAATCAAAATCAACATCCTACTAATGCAGGACTGAGAATGCAATAACACTAAACTCTATATGCCATTTGATATCTACCAAAAGTAATTTATTACTCACTATGAACAAAGGATGAATGATAACAGTTGTGTTTTGAACACATGAGTGTACTGTTCCCTCCAATAATCTATCCACCTGATGAGCACAGGCTGGCTAAAAAACATATTCTGTGTTCTAGTACGTGTTGGGAGAGGTAATTGTTCCTGAGTTTTGTAGTGCTTGGAGGAATTCCATCTGCCTTTATGTAACAGCATTAAAAAAATCAGCTTATAACAAGAACTTTTCAAGGGGAGTATCAACTCTTGACAAACATCGTAACAACAAAACTCATTGTATTTTTCAGTGTACACTGCCTTACATAACACCTGGTGGTTTTTTATTGACTGGGTCTTAAAAGGCCTTCCCCATATTCAGTGTATCAGTAAGTACAGCTTTCATTAAGCACAAATAGAAAAGGTTTTCTTTCAAAACTCTTAAACAGATCAGTAGCAGAAGCGAGAGAATATACTGTCCTCAACATATCTTCAGGACAAAATTCTTCATTCAGTAAAGTCAATTTCATGCTATGCTTTTGAGAATACACAAGGTTTTTGTCATTACTAGTTTTAGTTTACATCCATAAATTCATTTTGTGCACATCAATATGCATTAGGATATATACATGAAATATCTAAAGAATTTTACATCAAATATTTTGTTTTCATTGAGGCATTCTTCCAACTCTGTAGACCTTGTAATTTATTGCATTGTTTTAGTACTGCACAGTGGTTAAGAAGGCTACTAGATCTTTAGAATTTGTTACTAGTTTACGTCAAATAGTTAAGTTGGTAATGCTCCCTTTGATAAATACCTTCCTAATTAACATTTCTAAAATTGTATTCCAATGAATTACTACTGTCAGTTCTGGTTTCTATCTGCCAACACACCCCAAGAGCACACCACAACAAAAAACCACCACACAAACCACAACCTTTCACAAGATTGTCTTTAACCATAACGTAGTCTCTCCCCTCTCTTCAGTGTATATGGAAAGGAGACACACTAAAACTGCCTGTTGTAACCTTGACACCAAATCCTCTTGGGATTCATCATTCTAAAAAGTTTAGAGAAATGTTTTGCTCCTGTTCCCATTTAGAAGACTTCCATCTCCTGGAGCACATCTATGGAAAGTTCTTCTAGCCAAAGAGGCAAGCATGAAGAGACATATATAGACATGGCATGTCTATGTATAAAGTAACAAATTTTGGACCTATTAGTGAAGAAAGAGCAAGTCCTCATTCCCTGTAGTCACAAGTTGAAAGTGTTTACGGCGTGGTTTGCAGCTTTGTAACCCATGAGTTACAAAAGTGTTCTCTCACACAACCATACTGCAAGATGAGTGGGGAGTATTTGCCTGGTTCAGAGCAACAGACAACTCTTTACCTTTAAGGAGACTGAGGCATACTGACCTAAGCAAAACACTGTTTACAAGCTCTTAACAACAAGAGGAAGTTCAATAATGTAGATTAGTGAAATTGGGATTTTTGTCCCCACTGTGAACATGAAGTAAAAGATTATGTAGGGTCTGTTGGAAGTCTGAGACAGTATTGATGGAGCAAGAGTCAGACAGAAACAGTTAATGACAGGCTTATTCCTAATCCAGGACAGAAATCAAAGAAAAAGCAGTATGCTAAAGCATGATTTGGAGCAAGAAAATACAGGAAACAATAACTACTGACATCAGATGTAGTATCAGCTATGCTGTGGATAACAAAAGATAGTGGACTAGTAACTAGGATTCAAATAATAGGTACTGAAGGATACCTGTTGCTCAGAAAGGCAAAATTAAACTGGTAGAGTATTAAACTGGTAGAGTAATACTCCAAAGCACTATTGCAAGGGGCTACTAAAAGAGCAGTATACAGAATTGATCAGTTTGGAAAAGGATTATAAAGTACTTTAATACATAAAAGGTGAAGTATTTGGCTACAGAATACCGAGATCAGATCTCAATAGCAAACAAAGTTGCTTTAATATTATGAGAGGAATAAGTATTATCAGAAATCATGGGGTTAAAGAAACAAAAGTAGATACAAAACCCAAAGAAACAGTCACCAGATGATAAAACAAAGACTCCTGTGTGATGACCACAAAAGAGTGAATGCAACTCTGAAATCCACCTGACAATGCTCCAGATGCAAATCAAGAAAACAGTAATAGTATTGAAGAAGACATTTGTAAGATATCTGGAATGCTGTCTTCAATTCTTGTTACCATGTTCATGACAGATTAAAACCTGGAAAAATTCAGCTGAAGGTTACTAACATCATAAAGAATCACTTACCTTATTTGATACAAGAGCAGATGACCAGTCTTTCTTAGCTAAACACTAAAAAAGGAACAGAATGATTGATACCAATACTGCAATTAGGCCAGAAAGCCTTAGTGTCTGGCAAAATAAAAGACATTTAGAACAAGAAGGAATTGATCATAAATGAATTTTAACTTGAAATTAGGTTTCTTACTACCAAGAGAGCAAGGGCTTTGAGCAAAGCCTGAACAGAAAAACCATGGAGGTAAAGAGTTGCATTAATGATGGAACTTCATTCATTATCTTATTCTAACACAGAGATGGAGTTTTTGAACAGCATGAACTTCTTAGTCATCATAATAGCCACAATATTTAAAGTTAATTCTAAACAGTTAGAGTCAAATTGACTACAAACACTATTATCAAATACCATCCTCTATATATCATTAGAGAACAGAAATATTTCACATGGAAAAAAATCAATTACATTTCTGACTGATTTTTTTTTTGTCTCACTCACTAGCAACTTCTACTCTGACAGCACGAAAATTCATCCTGACCTCAGGAAGGATCCAAATTCCTTCATTAAAAGAAATAACTTGATGAGAGTTCTTTCTTAATTTCTATTTCTAGAGACAACATCTGTTAAAAAAACCACCTACCAAAAAATCCACAACCCACCCACACCACAATGAAATCCCACTATGTAAACATGCTATTTCATTTCCTTGCATTAAATGTCTGTCACCTTACAAGGAATTTGTCCTATAGCCAAGTTCACTGAATGTCTGTGGCATTCCAATCCTTTTGCCTACTCAAAATGACTGAAATGTACTCTAAGCTATCTTGGCTTCTCTCCATAAAATAAGTTTAATGATTTCATACACAGAATGACCAAAGGCCAAGGATATAATTCATTGGTAAAAAAATGGTTCTCTGTCCATTTTGCTTTCATTCAGTCATGTCTACAAAACTAAGCACAGCACTGCAATAGCAGCCTGTCTTGAAAGAGTTCTCACTGAGTATTCAGTGTCCACTCTGATCATGTTTAAAAAGTTTTTAATTCTGACTTGTTCTGAAACTTCAGATTTTATTTGTGATTTCATACTGACAAGTTACCTACAAGTCAATGTATTTCCCTCCTCATGCAAAATTGAGGAAGTTAGGCCAGCATCTAGAGTACAACACATCCTTCAACACTCACTACATGACAATACATTGCAGGATTTTAAAGTCTTGATAAAGCTTGTTTTAAATGAGTAGTCATTTCAACATATGGTCACGAAGTTTTCTTTTACACATAACTAACAACCATTTCATAGATGGAGTCAGGAAACACTTTAAATATAAGATAAAGTGATTAAAGTATTATTATGAAGAACTACAACAATGATATTAAGACAGGAGCTAACCTTTCTTCACACAGAGATAAAGTGTTAGAAAAACTATAAACAAGAAACTCCACTGTCTGAGTATACTTTTCTTTTCCAAATGACCCAGAACTAAAAGAGAAATTGGAAAAGACATTGTCTAGATAATGATTTGCCTAAATAGAGTTACTGCAATCCAGATTTAGTTTCCGTTATGTAGTCAAAGAGCTTGCAGGTAGAATATCTTCTGCTGGCACCAACCTTAATGCTTTTTTATTGATCTGCCCATAGCTTAAGTGCACACATAAGGGTATGCACTGTTAAACAATGCTTGTTATCTATCACTGCTTATGGAAATATAATACATCTTGCACTAGCATCATAAAAGACAACTTACAGAAGGCTATTCATTTTATCCTGTGAACTAACACTTGTGGTAGATTTTGTGCACCAGCAAATGGCTGAATTTGTTAAGTATCAGTAGCATTAGTAACATAGTAATCACTAATTACTACACTAGTTATTACATCAGTAACATAGCATTAGATTCTTTGTGTTGGAGTTGCATCAAATGTAACGTACAATTATACTTGTAGTTAAGGTACATTCAAATGCTGTGTATTTCTTGTTTTCCCCAGGATGTCCTTAGCTGCTTCTCACCTAAAGATTTCAATTAAAAACCACCATCACAGTAGGGGAAATATAATAATTCAAGCTCCCATTTTGTGGCAGTGGTTTGCAAAGGCTTTGCTATGGCTATTAATAGTACATGCTGAGTGTTTCCTCCTTGGTTCTCAGTACAAATTAAAAAAGAATGAATCAATGTCATTTTCACATTTTCTTTATACTTTTATCTCTGTACTTGGCAGTACTACCCTCTTATCTTCATGACATCATTACACCAAAGTTACTGGAAAAAATGAGGCTTTTACAGTCCTCAGGTTTTTTTTTCTTTCCTCACAGAACATCATTGGGTATTTCTGTTCATCTTTCTACTAACACTAAATCTGCAATGAGCTGAAAAACATCTTTTGTACCTTTCTTCTTCTCCAGGCACTGAACTGAGACCCACCTGAAGTGAATTCAGCTCTGAAGGTACTTAGAAAAAGTCTGCTTCAGAGTTCATTCTCAGGCACTCTTCAAAACCCAAAGTTTACCAACTACTATCTGAGTAGAAGAGTAACATATAGTACTGTCAAGTAAACAGGAGAAATCCTGAGTAACTTAGGACAATGACAAAACTCATAGCCACTTCAATGGGGCCAGGATTTCGCTCTTATCTTGTTGCTCAAAACAATTATTTCACTGTTGAGAAGGACCAGACTGCTGTGCCTGTCAAGAATTTTTTAATGCAAGTCTTAATTGTATACATTCTGTAACTATTCCTTTTTCATTCTACCAAGGTAAACTGTTGACTTGCCAAAAATATTACAACATAATCAGACAGCATCCACAACAAAGACCTTTCTGTCATCTTAGCAAAGAGCCAGACATGAGCTCTCCTTCACATAACCTTACTACTGGTCTCTGAATTAATAATATCACTCCCTTAATACCTCTTACCCCCCACTTATGTTCTTACCTGCTAAAGTGGCATACCTGCATTAAAAAGGAACAGTTTGAACCAAAAAATGCAGTGTTTTCTTGGTTTGGCAATGGTGGTTTGCAGAAAGGTTCCCATTTTTCAGTGAATCATAAACTACACACTTCTCCTTAGCATGGACCCCAATTCAGAGCAGACTGATCATCAACAGTATAACTGAATACCTCTTCTATTTCTTAACAGGGCTTATGATATACACTGGAATTACACTAAAGTGATCTCATGTAAAAGCAATTCAATAGCCAGAGAGAATCACATTATCCACATGAGAATCAATTTTACACAAATAGGACACACACACAAAAAAATCAAACCTCTAGTTTTATTGTGCTGCGAAGATAACCAAAAATAATGGCTCTTTTTTTGACATAGATACCAGGACTTTTTATTTAGAAATATTTGAGAAGTCTGTTGTAAGATTGTATAAGAAGCAGTTTTCCTTTGATAACTAACTACACGAAAGAATCAAGCAGAACTGGTTAATTTTTTCTCCTCAGACTGGGAAAGTATTGCAAACTATTAATTCTGTCAATACAGTGCTTTTGTAGAGACACATAGCAGTTATTCACTGCCACAGGCATCATAAGAACCTGTCTTACTTTCAAAAGGACTTTTGGACTAGAATCACAAGAGCACAGAAATATCCTGTGTGGAGCAGGCGATACAGCCCACGCTAGATCTTCACCTTTCTTTACCTCCTATCTGGCTGCATTCTGCTTTACATTACTGTCCTGGTTTGACCAGAAGCTAAGGTCAAAAGAACAATCTTTTGAGAGAAATTTGCCACAATACCCCCTCTCCCCAATAAGACGGGGACAGCAATAAACAAAAACAAAAGCACTAGGCACGCAGATAGTGAATTTCTAAGAACAGCTTTATCTAACTTTAAATGGTACAACAGTATGAAAGAGATAAACAATAAAGAGAAATAAGTTTGTTAGTTCAAAGATGGATTCGGCCATTTTTCCCTACCATAAATCATCAATGTCTGTCCTGCCGGCACAAAGTCAGCAGGTTTCAAATCAAACACCTCCTCCCCCCTTGTCACTCCCTCTCTACCTTCAAAAACATCCAGAGGAATTTCAAGAATGCCAGAGGCCTTTTTCTGTAAAGGGAGAAAAAACCGAACCGGGAGCACAGTTCCAGGAAAGCAGGAAGCAGCAAACAGCAAGCAGGAAGAGGAAATCTCACTTCCCTCTTATATACACAAAAAATACATCATCCCTCCACGCAGTCTGTGATTTGCTGCTTCCTGTCTCTCTTGAATGATGTCTCAGGGTTACAGCCCCTGACCCCCCCGTGCAGAGACGCCGCGATGATGGTTTACATCTGCGCATGTGCGGGGTTTCGATTCTCTCTTCCTTATCAGCTTCTCCCGGCTCCTCCCGGTGAATTCCTTTCGTGGGCGAAGAAGGAGGGAGGAAATAGTTCAACCACTGAGTCTCTTCTTTTAAAGAAACAGTGTCCATATCCAAATTCCAAAGTTCAAAAGGGAACATGACGTACACTCTTAAATTTTAATCACTCCAGGACACAATTACTCCATAGAATTTCCTCCTTCTTAACAATTCATGGTAGAATGCAATCAGACTCAGGATATCTAACAGTTTCTTTCACTAACTTTTATATCCTGTGTATCCTGGCACATTATTGCCTGCTTTATCAATGAGCTGATTCAAATAGGAATGTTAGTGTATAACTTCATTTAAGTATCCTTGATAACTCTAATGACTACTCTGGTTACAAGAAACCTTCTCCATTTTAGAGAGGATAAACTCCAAAAATTACTAATTCACATCTATTTAAATAAATTTTAAGATTGGAAGGAAACAGTTTGATCATTTAGCCAGATTTTACTCTGAAATGTCCTCCACAAATTCCTATATGTAACTCAAGCATCCACTTATTTCTAAGCTGCTTTCAAGAATGTCTCCAGCAATTATTTTCACTTTAAAAACCCTTCATTCAGACTGAAAAGTTTATTTGAAAAAAGCACTGGAACACATGCTTATCAGTCCTGTGATACAGTTTTAAGATAATCTTGAAAGATTTCTCAGTGCAGCTATAAAATTTAATATAGTTCAGCAACACATAACTTACATTTAAAAAGTTGTTCACAATATTTATTACCCTCTGGTTGCACTATTTCTGTTCAGCCGTGCATTTGAATTGAGGCATCCTTCCTCATCCATATACATCAGACCTTCTCTTTGATCCCTAATGGTAAATTTAAAGCCTGAGTAAATGTTCTTTGAAACAGTGTGGCACAGCTGCTTATTGTTACACAGAAGACAGCAGGTCATTAAAATTGAAACTCGATTAATACAGTGGAACATCCCCCTAATCATATCCCAGCTTTGAAGTAATACTCCTCTTGATGGTATCTCTAATTTACAGTTAACTGGTTTTAAGTGGAATAACAACCAAGATTTGGTTAAGGTCAGAACTCATCAAGTACACCTTTCATTAAAGACAGAGAGCTACTGGCCAGGCCAAACACCCTGCTGTGGTATTTGCACTTATAATCCATAGCCAGCACCCAACAGACATGCAGCCTACCATGTTAATCACAACATTTAACAGGCTCACAGTTTTTAGCAGTTTGCTGAAGGTTTTGACAGTCCTACAAGGAAGTACTTCAGCATTATTTAGGTAAATACACATTCTTTGTTAGTACTTTAGCAACACTCTGATTAGCAGAGAGGGTGAGCTAAAGCTTTGTTTCAAAGTGTAACTGAATCAAAACCTGAGGGATTTATGTCTATGTATATTTTTTCACTCTTGCTTTCCCCCTTATCACCATGGTTTGTGGTTCAGTCACTGACACAATTAGGAAAAAAAAACCAAAACCAAACCCTGTTTTAAAGAATTCTCAAATGTGTCAGTGTCATGAAGCACCTCTTGTTCGATTTCATTCCATTTTCCATCTCAAACACCAGATCAAAGTATTAGAGATGAGTGAATCTGAATAAAACCAGGAGCAAGGGAAACATGAATTTATGGACCTTCCCTTGCCATATGAACATTAGCTGAATCATTGATACCAGTTTAGCACACACACTAAGGCTGACTGCTCCCAAAATGTCTGGAGCCATTGCAGAGCTGCCTGGACACATTGCTGTGTGAGCTGGTCTAGGTGATCCTGCTCTGGCAGGGGGGTTGCACTAGATGATCTTTCTAGGGCCCTTCCAACCCCTAACATACTGGGATACTGTGATAAAAAGTGGAACAGTCACAAATATGATTGTTCTTCAAAAATGTTCTCATTCTTAAAGAAAAAAACATGAAAGTTCAATACTGATGATGCACAACTTTGTACAGAAGTTAGGTGTTCAGATTCAGGAAGATGTTACCCTTTTTCTCCTGAAGAAAAGGCTATCAAGACCATGGTAGGAGGCTACAAAGAGGATTAGGACTACAAAGATAGTGAGGAGACTGACCATCTCTCTTAGGAGGAATGGCTGAGAGATCTGGGGCTGTTCAGCCTGGAGAAGACTGAGAAGGGATCTTAGCAATGCTTATGGATATCTGAAAGGTGGGTGTCAAGGGGATGGGGCCATACTCTTTTCAGTGGTGCTCGGCAACAGGACCAAACTGGAACATGGGAATTTCCACCTAAACGTAAGGAAAAACTTATTTACTTTGGGGTGCCAGAGCACTGGACCAGGATGCCCAGAGAGGTTGTGGAGTCTCCTCCTCTGGAGAGATTCAAAACCTGCCTGGACGTGATCCTGTGCAACCTGCTGTAGCAGGGGGGGTGGACTAGATCATCCCCAGAGGTCCCTTCTGACCCCCACATGCAAGGATTCTGTGAATTCACAATGTAGCTACTGAGGAGCTTTACTGCAAGACGATCTGCATCTTATCTGTGCTGGAGGTGACTGAAAAAAGAAGGATATCAAGAGATTGTACACCTCATTGACTGCCATCCATAACCTAAGACACTACCTTAAAACACCACTGTTCTAATCTTAAATTGATACAGAAGGGTACAAGCTGCTTGCTGAGGCACAGGCTATGCCCCATGCTCTCTACAAACCCAGTCTATCCAAACACATTTACCTCCAAAGCCAGGGAGCCAACTACCCTGAGGCAGTGAGAACTGCCCTGTGTCACCAGATGGATCTGCCTGCACAATATGCTCTCTCTCAAATGAGTATAGTTAACCTCAGGGAATCATTCTTTAATTGCAGTGTAGTTTTCCACTGCAAGCCACTCTTTATTAGGACAGACATCCCTGGTGCTACAAAACTTGCAGCCCAAAAAAATTGTAGCTAAACTTAGGAGATTGTCATTTTAAGCTTTGTTATCATACGGTTAGGCACTTTACAAAGAATTTGTCACGCTCAAAGACTCAAGGCAACTTCTGCTTCAAATGGTAAAGACACTTTTCTATCCCCTAAAGTTATCAGACTTTTAAAACTAATTTGTTGTTGTTTCAACAAAGCATTGGGAGATTTTCTGTATGCAACACAAAACCAGCTGTACTTTGCAAGTACAGGTCTTCCAAGTGCCTGGCTTTCTGCAGATTTTTGGCAAATCTATTTGAAAAACTGAAAAGCAGGGGCCTGAGCCAAAGCTTACTGAAGTCTATGGAAAAACTCCCAGAGATTTCATCAGGATTTGGATTAGGCTCTAAAAAAAGTCTGAAGTAATTGAAAAATCAGTTCTACATGTAAAAAATACAAGATTTTCTCTAGGTTCAGATTTATTAGACTCCTTTATAGTAATATGGCAGGGCAAATGCATTTTCAGCAGTGTTAGTGATGCACACACAGCTTTGCATTGTTAGTTCATCACAGTTTCACAGACTCCTACCTGAAACTTGCACTGCCTACACAATTAAAAAGATTAAATCAATCCCACATACACAAGCACCTTTACCTCATTTTAAAAAGACCTGAATATTGAGAAAAATCTTTAATATCATCCTAGGCCAAGCAATTTCTTTTATTCTTTTTTTTTAATTAAGAAAACTATAAAGTAAGAGTCTCCCTTCAAAAGCTGTAAGAAAAATTCAGTGAAAAGACACACAAAAAAATCATGCAAAATACTATCTCATTTCATACACACGTGCTCAGAACAGTTAGTAGCAGATTCAGCTAAAATACACTTAATTTATGGCAGTATAACACAAGAGTCAGGTTTACTCAACCTAAATGTGCCAGAAAACAAAGACAAACAGCAAATGCTAAACAAATGGATTCTGATACCTGAAATAACAACCATGACATCTCCTGATATGTAAACAGTTGCAACTCTGCTGATTAAAGGATGCTACTTCCAGTCAGAAGAAACTGAATAAGCCATTAACCTTGAGATATTCTGGCTTAAGCTATATATCTCTTTAAAAGAAACAATCAAGAGAAATGTTGGACACATATATGAAAAGGAAAAAAAGGAAAGGTTCCCAAACAACCTGTTTCAGCATTTGAAGAGAAAATGTTTATTTCCCCCCATCACCCCTCTCTAATGCCTCTCCCTGTTATGGTTTGGATGAAATAACCAGACTTGTGGATTGGAAAAGGCTGAGTAAGTTTAACTATTTTAATAGAAAACAATGACAGAGGCAAATATATACAAGCAAAGATACAGAGCCAGCACCAAGATCCAAACCTCCCACCTTCCCTCCTGGTTGCTGTATTACTGCAGNAATACCTCTTGTAGATGGATATGCTTTGCCATGGTTATACTAAGGAAAAGTAGACAATCACTGCATTTTTGCAGTGGTCTTATCTGGATAGGCACTAGAAAGGAAAAGTAACATCAAACTGCAGAGCTAACCATGCCCTCTCCAAGCACCTCCAGCTCACGTGCAGATATGAACACAATCCATCATATAGGCCATTCTTGAAATAGCACAGGAAACAACTAAAGAAACCAAGAGAAATCTGTTAAGTGGAAATCCAAAGTATGACTGAACATGCAGGTCTGATTGTCCGTTAATGGCATACTTTAAATAAAAGCACCATGCTACGTTATTAAGTTTGGTTTTATTTAAAAACAGATAACATCATTTATTACAGCTTCTTAGTTATTACATCTAGGCTTTACTTTTACTTTTTTAATTGCTACTATTGTGTCTTCTGAAAGGGAAGGTGAGAGGTTGTACACTTTCTCCTTTAGCAACACTTTTTCCTGTAGATGTTGAGCAATTATCTTATTGGTGCAGATTNAAGCTAGTAGAAGATGATAATGTGTTCTCAAAACATACTTCCAGCTTTCAGAGGAATACAGTCACTTTTAAAGGAACCCTGGCTAGAAGCAATACCATCTTAGCAGAATTAATTCTGCTCCAGCCCAAACCAGGACACTCCCCCAATACCTCTTGTAGATGGATATGCTTTGCCATGGTTATACTAAGGAAAAGTAGACAATCACTGCATTTTTGCAGTGGTCTTGTCTGGATAGGCACTAGAAAGGAAAAGTAACATCAAACTGCAGAGCTAACCATGCCCTCTCCAAGCACCTCCAGCTCACGTGCAGATATGAACACAATCCATCATATAGGCCATTCTTGAAATAGCAACTAAAGAAACCAAGAGAAATCTGTTATGTGGAAATCCAAAGTATGACTGAACATGCAGGTCTGATTGTCCGTTAATGGCATACTTTAAATAAAAGCACTATGCTACGTTATTAAGTTTGGTTTTATTTAAAAACAGATAACATCATTTATTACAGCTTCTTAGTTATTACATCTAGGCTTTACTTTTACTTTTTTAATTGCTACTATTGTGTCTTCTGAAAGGGAAGGTGAGAGGTTGTACACTTTCTCCTTTAGCAACACTTTTTCCTGTAGATGTTGAGCAATTATCTTATTGGTGCAGATTTAAGAAGTTTATTTCTGCTTATGGTCTCTCAAGGACTCAATATCAGAACTAAAGCCCAGCGACAAGCATGAGCATTAGGGGAAATGCTTTCAACTAACAATTATTTTCACCATAGCTTACCTCAAACATTACAAACCAGTTGTGACCACTTACACTTGAGTGGAACGTATTACAATGTAATGATTTCAATGCAAAAAGCCAGCAGTAGCATTGTACACACCAAGGCACATGTTGATCCTAACTGTACTTAGATGGAACTGCAATACTGCCAACTAAATCTCACAGTACAAATGAATGAATCCCAAACCTCAAGTGAGATTTTTCTTCTTATTCATTATGCATGACATTTTCCTCATTAAATTATTCAATTTTTTCATAAAATTTTATTGCTTTAGCCTTCTTAACCTTTGTACTCCATCCCTCTGTGGCTTTTTCCAGCTGTAATATCAATTGAGGAGGGGAGATTTTCTAAAGATCATGATAAAAGCCTTTTCACAACCCTGCACACAACAGATGTGAAAAGGGGCAAAATAAGGTGGAAGTATAGCAAGACACAATACTGGAATCTTGGAATCTCCTAAAAAAAAGGAAAAAGTAGTATCTTCTATCCATGCCTTCTTTTCAATCAAAATATTAATTCCAATGTGTTCCCTATTTTATGTAATTGCTGAAAATTAACCACTTGGATGAAATTTAACTGAATTAATTAGAATTAAAGACTACATCAAGACATTTTTCCTCACTCTCTTCCGATGCCTGACCTTCAGATTTCCATGTTTAAATGTGTTCAGCTGAATCATACAGAATGCTGTTAACAACATCCTGCAATGGAAGCTTGCAGATCTATTAATCTGTAACCTGGTTTTAGATGTTTTACTGTTAAAACACAACTGTACATAGGAGCTATGACATAAGACCATGAGGCATATTTGAATTCTACTTATACACAGGTGTTATTAGCTCATGGTATGACCTTGGGAAAGTCCTTTAATTTCTGTATAGTTCCATTTTCCTTCCTGCAGAAATAAAGTCCCAAAGTTACTAAAACAAAAGAAATAAAAAATTTAAGGAGTAAAGAGTTACAATGGGAAGAAGTTAAAGATTCACATTAGAGAGCCAAACAATCAGTGTTTCTGGCTGCATCAAGCTGTTGTTGGGCTTCTCTTAAGCAATCACAAAATCTTGTTGCTGTAAGCATTCCCAAAATTCTCCCTAATGATTAGCTACTCCCCTTCCTTTCCACTAAATCAGCTTTATGGGGCAAGGGACGTATTTTAGTTTCAAAAACAGAACCCAAATAATTAGTTTTCAATGTTTGAAGTATTACTCTTTGCTTATTTCTATGCCTGTAAGCTAGCACTGCTCAGCAGGAACAGCTGACACATTGCTGCAAAACTCTGAAAGGTGAAGAACTACAAGTCACATTGAAGTTGCAACATGATATCAAGTGCTATTAGATAGAATCATGGAATTATTTAGGTTGGAAAAGACCTTTCAGATCAAGACCATCCATTAACCCAACACTGCTAGGTTACCACTAAACCCTGTGCCTCAGCACCACATCTAAACATCCACTCCCTGGGCAGTCTGTTCCAGCACCTGACAACCCTTTCAGGGAAGAAAACCTTCCCATACCATATCACATCTCATTATTAACTGGCAGGATACCATGTAATAGAAGTGGATAACAATGCTAAGGGCTATAAGGGTTACAGCAACATCTTTGTTCTTTATTATCATTCTTATGTGACTATTATCTGCGATTAGATGGAGAGAAGAAAGTTATGTTTAAACTCCCACAGCCATGTAGAGCCACACAGATTGGATACAGAAGTAGGCAATGATCATGCTGCTTACAGATTTAGCCACTATTATGCCTTTGTCAAACCTTTCTAAAAGTCTCATTGCCTGATAGATCCGTGCCAGCATCACAGGGTTTTCTCTTCATTTACTGCTTTGGGCCACCCAGATTGACAGCTGACCAGGAAAAGTGTCTTACTATCCTTTGATTGTCACCTCTCACTGTCAGTCACTCCCTGCCTTGGGTGGGTAGTGACAGAGTTGCTTGCTTCATCTATCACAGTAAAAGAACTGCACACAGAGTTGCACAGATGTTAAAGGGCATAGGATGGAGGACACCAGCAAAGCATAATGGAGAGGAAAAATGCAACAAAATAATGGAGTAAAACCAGAGAAAAGAGAAGAAAGCAGAGCCATACTGGCAGCCTTACTAGAAGGAAGAACTACATGGAGAAGATAAAAAAGGACACATTTAACTAAACATTTGTTTTCCTTAAGGCACTATGAAAAGTATTGTAAGTTGAAAAATACTGATACAGTGATGGGGAATCTGTTTTGTTTTCAATGCAAGTAGTACACAACTCCCCACAGAGAGATCTGAGTATGGGAACCCCAGCTTCTACAGGCAAGAGAGAAAAAACATGTCCGTGTTAAAATGCAGACAAATGTTAACTTTCAAATCAGATAAATGTCTATACTTTCTAAGCACTTAAAATGAAGGTTAAAGAATGTGATATTTTGGTGATACCTTATCTGAGAATCTCAGGCAAAGTCTGAAAATCCCTTGTGGTCTCCTGTGGCCCCTGGTGCCATAACTGTGCCCACAGCAGAGGGAGCATTAAACTCATTGCCCACAGGAAAGTGTGGGGAGTGATACCCATGTTCCTAGAATCCTTGGATGGGTAGGATGAGCTCATTAGCCTTCTGGCAGTCATCCTAGGAGAGGNGAGAATCACACTTGATAATGGACCACAGTCTTCATAGAATCCTAGAATGGGCAGGTTGGAAGGGACCCTAAAGATCATCTAGTTCCAACCTCCCCACACTGAGCAGGGATGCCAATCACTAGCCCAGGTCACCCAGGGCCACATCCAGCCTGGCCTTGAACACTGCCAGGGATGGGGCAGCCACAACCTCTCTGGGCAACCTGGGCCAGTGCCTAACCACTCTCTGGGGAAAGAACTTCCTCATAATCTCTAATCAGCAACTGAACTTAGGCCATGTCTACAAGAGAAAATACACTGACAATTCTTATGCGCTTCTCTGCACACCAGCAGGGGAAGACTAGACAAACCTAGCAATGCACCATGAGCTCAGCTACTTCAGTTACAGGAACAGGGTTCAAACCATGTCCTGTCAGCCTCCCAAGATTTTGAGAATATCTGCTGGTAAATCAAAAGTGTTGTCTAATCCTTGTTACTGACTTCTGTACACTCTTCAGGATGCTAAATTACTTTTAAAAAATGTTATTCTACACAACTAACATCTCCAGGCAAAAAATTATCATAGGTACTATGACATTACCATGACAGACAGGAGTCATAGAACCGAATCTCAGAATCATTTTGGTTGGCAAAGACCTTTAAAGATGATCAAATCCAACCATTAACTCAGCACTCTCAAGTCCACCATTAACCATGTCCCTCAGAACCACATCTACACATCTTTTAAATCCTTCCAGGGACAGTGACTCCATCTGTAAAGTGTGGAGAATCTGTGTGAGTACAAAGGCAGGCACAGCATTTCACAAGACATTCTGTGTTCAGTTCCACACTCTGAAGTTACACTGCTTCTTCCTTTCTCCTCAACATTTGATATTTAACAGTGTAAGAAGAATTTACAACAGAAATCCTATTTTTTCAGATCTAACAAACTATTATTAGTCTTTCTTTACAGTACACTGTGCACTAAGCACTTTGCAACGTTTGGTCATATATGTATATATAAAATCTCAAATGAGTATTGCTCTTCCAGTAACTCAAATCCACATGTTTTTCCAATTATTCCTGACATTCTCCTCAAATTTAGTAGCATGTAAACAGAGTTCCTTAAGGGATACGACACAATCTGTTGTATCTCAGTTTTCCAGTTAATAACACAGCTTCCAAATAGGCACTACTCACTCATGGATGCCTCTACAGGATTTTGAAAAGAGGTTTTGATAAGCTTATGCAAGGAAAAAAAAATAGAAGACAACAATTTTTCTAGGTAAGGAATGACTTTGAACACATTCTGGCTGCATATATAATGTGGTAAAGAACATTGTTAGCATTTATCCGTTCATAATCTGAATGATAGAATGTCCTGAGTTGGACATTGAGTCCAACTCCTGTCTATGTACAGGACAACACACAACACCAAATGAAAAAATCATGACACCATGTGTCAAAGAGCTTTGTTCAGATGGTTCTTGCATTCTGTCAGACTGTGACTACAGTATCACACTATCCCAGTATGTCAGAGGTTGGAAGGGCCCTAGAAAGCTCATCTAGTGCAACCCCCCTGCCAGAGCAGGATCACCTAGAGCAGCTCACACAGCAATGTGTCCAGGCA
This sequence comes from Bucco capensis, assembly GCA_013396975.1. NCBI lineage: Eukaryota > Metazoa > Chordata > Aves > Piciformes > Bucconidae > Bucco > Bucco capensis. Next base: position 26,426 of record VWZO01022705.1, read on the forward strand.
GCTCTGCAATGGCTCCAGACAAGGAGACTCCACAGGCTCCTGGGCAGCCTGGGCCAGTGCTCTGGCACCTGAACTGCAAACAAGTTCCTCCTCAGCTTAATACTAAACCTCCTGTGCTCCAACTTGCTCCCATTCCCTCTTGTCCTACCATTGGATGCCATTGAGCAGAGCCTGGCTCTCTCCTCCTCACACTCACCCTTCACATATTTCTAAGCATTGCTGAGGTCTCCTCTCAGTCTCCTCTTGTCCAGGCTGAAGAGATCCAGCTCTCTCAGCCTGTCCTCATGGGGCACATGCTCCACTCCTTTCAGGATCTTGGTGGCCCTGTGCTGGACTACTTCCCTGGGAAACCTGTTCCAGTGCTCCAACACCTTCTGGGTGAAGAATCTTTACCTGATATCCAACCTAAACTTACCCTGGCAGATCTTTAAGCTTTTCCCTCCAGTCCTGTCACTAGTCACCAGAGAGAAGAGATAAGCTCCTGCCCCTCCACTTACCCTCATGCAGAAGTTAAAGACCATGATGAGGTCTTCACTCAATCTCCTCTTCTNGTCTTCACTCAGTCTCCTCTTCTCCGGGCTGAACAAACCTAGTGATTTTAGCAGTCCTTCACATGGCTTCCCCTCTAGACCCTTCACAATCTTCATGGCCCTCCTCTGGATGTTCTCTAATAACTTCACATGCTTCCTATATTGTGGTGCCCAAAACTGCACACAATACCCAAGGTAAGGCTGCAGCAGCACAGAGTGACACCATCCCCTCCCTTGGCCAGCTAACAATGCAGTGCCTGATGCACCCCAGGACACAGTTGGCCCTCTTGCCTGCCAGGGCATGCTGCTGACTCATCCAGAACCAGAACCCCCAGATCCCTTTCTGCAGGGTCACTCTCCAGCCTCTCATTCCCCAGTCTGTATGTGCACCCAGGGTGGCCCCATCCCAGGTACAAAATCCAGCACTTGCCCTTGTTCAACTTCATACGGTTGGTGATTGCTCAGCCCTCTGCTCTGTGCAGATCTCTCTGAAAAGCCTCTCTGCCTTCAAGGGAGTCAACAGTTCATCCCAGTTTGGTGTCATCAGCAAATTTACTGATGTATAAATTTACTTAATATACCTTCCAGTCTTGCAGCAAGAGTTTAACTCAAAAGACCCTCAAAGACCACCACCAAAGGGCAACGTGCAAGTGCTAGGAGAAAGAGATTTATGAAAATGAGTTCCCAGAAATCATTAGATTAACCCTGCCTATTCTTAGAAAAATAATGAATATGCCTATTATGATTGTATAAATCTGTGACAAGTTGGTTCAAATGGTGTTCACATTTGGAGGAGTGATCCCCTGTGGGCCCAGCACTGTAATAAAGAATACCTGCTTAATAACATTCCAGTGTTATGGAGGTCTCTACTAAGACTCTGAGACTAGCCCTACCTTGCCTTCCACTTAGGTGAGGAGTGCTAGAAAGCAAGGGGCTTTGGGAGCTCCATTTCTTCAAATCAGTTGCAAACTTACAGATTATCATCAGCTTTTCAATATCACTTCAGGCAAGTTCTCTAGATATCAGGGTACACCACTTTGCTCTGCTCACACCTCCTCTGCAATACTGGGTCCAGTTCTGGAGCCCTCAACACAGAAAGGACATGGAGCTGCTGGAGCAGGTGCNAATATCATTAAAGAGCTTCTAGAAATGCAGCGCAGTGGTACAGAGCTGCAATGGCAGTTTCAAAGCACACAGCACATCCTCCTAGAGAGGAACTACTTAAACACAATGCTATTCTAAGCATTTAGCAGAAGTATTCATCTCTAATAAGACTGTCCTGTAAATGAAGATGAAATTTCTTATTTTCAAGCTCTTCCATACTTTTCCAAAAAAAACCCATATTCTCTTCACTTAACGCCTAACTATATAAAGGCACAGACCTTTTTATCAAGGCTTCCTGCTGAACTCTTTGTGAAAATAAGAAAGGTACATTAGGTTTTATAATTTCTTTGAATGAACCCTTCTGGTGACACACTGAAGCATTAGCCTAATTAAGTCACTTTGATTAATTACGCAATTTGATATTCAGAAGGACTACACACTCGAGTCAAAAATTTTGAAAGCAAAATGATTCCATTTGGAATCTGTGTTTGGATTACAGATTTTACTCCTTATTAATGTAAGTCATGGCCAAAGGGCATTTCAAGTATAACTAAAAGTTTATGTTGGGTGGGACATTGCTATACCAGGTCTCCACTAGCTCCCTAGAGGTACTTAATTTTTCACTAGTCATCACGTGAAACTAATCCTGCTCCCACATGTCATCAATACATGGCTAACAGCCCACAGTCAAATAGCTCACATTTTGCTTAGAATGAACTTCTCCCTTGTATTATTTTTTTATCTGAGAGGTAGTGTAACTGTCTGCCTGGACCACAATGGTAAAAATTATTCTTGTACCTGTCACTCATAGCTTCTTCCAGTTATTTTGGCCTCCTGTAACAAAAGAGTGGGGTTAAGTGTTTCTTTTTAATTTTAATCTTTATATGTGCAATGTGGAGAGTCTGACCAGATTGCTTCCTCAAGGTCCTTCATCTAGAGCCAAGAATTCTTCTAACTTGTTTAGAGTTTAGAAAAAATTCATTTTTTTCCTGATGTATGGCTAGGCTTGGTGAACGAAGCTCCAGGGAGGGCTCCATCCACGCTCCTCCTCAGCGCCTTTTCCAAGCGCTGATAAAAAGAGGATAGCAGATAGCACCCTCGAGCCTGCACTAGGGATTTTTTTTAGGTGAGACACAGCATGCACAGAGCTGGACCCACCCTTTAGTCCTAAGGTACATCTGCCAGAGCCTAGCAAGCTTGGACCCTGGCAGCCAAGTCCTTAGGATGGAGGTTTAACCTCTTAGCTGGAAGGCCTTCCAGGGCTAAACGAGCTCCATCTGCCCGGGTTTGGAATCAGAGTTGTCCTTCTCCTAGGATGACTGCCAGAAGGCTAATGAGCTCATCCTACCCATGCAAGGATTCTAGGAACATGGGTATCACTCCCCACACTTTCCTGTGGGCAATGAGTTTAATGCTCCCTCTGCTGTGGGCACAGTTATGGCACCAGGGGCCACAGGAGACCACAAGGGATTGTCAGACTGTGCCTGATTTTCCTGATAGAATTAATCATAACCAAATTGCATAGCCTCCTGAACTCAATAACACTAGTCAACTGAAAAAGCAGAAGGGAATTTCCTTATTAAATCAATTCAACTTATTAGCTTAAGTGGAAAAAGATGAACTGCAGCTATTAACACCTTTTCAAAATTCTTCCAAGGAAAAACAATACCTACAATAAAAATAAAAAAATATACAGACAAGCAAGATACTGCCCTAGCACAACTCCAAACTTGATCAGAAACAACATTCACAAAGACAAAATAATAAAATCCCAATTTTAGCCATAAAGTGTACCTATGATATGTACTTTTCCTTACAGATTTGAAGACTTTTGTAGGTGAAGGAGGTCATTGAGTCCACACAGACCACAGTGATATTACATGGTCTAGGAGACTGTGAAACTGAGTGAACATCCAACACAAATTCAGAGCAGGAAGCTGGGAAAAAAAACCCCATTTCCTAGTTCAGCAGGGCTAACTGATGTTTATGAATTGTCTCAGTAGAGGCCGAGGCATGAAGAAAATGTCTTGCAACAGGACAAAGATATCAGACTTCAGACTCTGCAGAAAAGGCATGGCTTTGCTCCCACTGTTACTACAGAGTAGGAATACAGACAAGGCCAGGAATAGAATTGCTTTTTAAACATGGTATATTCTATGACAGTCATGTAAATCATTGTGCAACACTGAAATCTTCTGTTCCAAGTAAGAAATATTCTTTAGCACCTAAATTAGTTTTCTCTTTCATTTCATGTTTTCTGTGAGAGATCACCCAACCAACCAGTACTTCCTCAAGCTGCAGATTTTTCTATTCAGTGTTATCACTACTTGATAAGTGGTCATACACATGCCACAAAGCCACTAATGCAACCAGAATCATTTCTCTAGAAAGAAAGCAGGGCTTTCCAATCCTTGCTTTACCATCCCATGCTAGAAATGCACACATCTGTACACTCATTTGAAAAGGGGGAAGAAGGAAGTGATACGACTTCTAGAGCATAAAGATGACCACCTGGGGTTCATTTGCTGCATTC
>VWZO01022706.1:1552-24911 GCA_013396975.1 Bucco capensis
TGAAAAGCTGGACATGAGCTGGCAATGTGCACTCACAGCCAAAAAGGCCAACTGTACCCTGGGCTACATCAAAAGAAGCATGACCAGCAGGTTGAGGGAGGTGATTCTGTTCTTCTACTCTGCTGTGGTAAGACCTCACCTGGAGTACTCCGTCCAGCTCTGGAGTCCTCAGTACAAGAAAGACATGGACCTTTTGGAGCAAGTGCAGAAGAGGGCCTCAAAAATGATCAGACAGCTGGAAAACCTCTCTTATGAGGGTAAGCTGAGAGAGTTGGTGTTATTCACCCTGGAGAAGAGAAGGCTCTGGGGGATATTACTGTGGCCTTTCAATACTTAGATGAGGCTTTCAAGAAAGATGGGGACAGATTTTCTCTAGGGCCTGTAGCAATAGGACAGGTGACAATAGTTTAAAACTAAAAGAGTATAGATTTAGACTAGATATAAGGAACAAATTTTTTACGATGAGGGTAATGAAACATAAACACGCTGCCCAGAGAGGTGGTAGTTGCCCCATCCATGGAAACACTCAAGGTCAAGTTGGACAGAGCTCTGAGTAACCTGATTTAGTTGTACATGTCCCTGTTAGATGCAGGTGGTTTGAACTAGATGACCCTTAAAGGTCCTTTCCAGTCCAAAGTATTCTCTGACGTTTCTGTTGCAGCATATCTGAACCAAATATTTATCCTGGCTTCACTCCAGGAGGATTTTAGCTTATTGTTGATGCATTCTCTGGAATCCCTTGCTATAATTTTACAATCTATATCATGAGTTTTTTCAGTCTACTTTTCCCTGATAGTCTGCAATGTAGTTTATTTCACTTGTGGTAAGGCAGCCCTAGTTCATCAGTGTGAAGTTCTTATTAAATAAAATATGATATCAATTCAAATGTTACCAGTATTACTGGAAATACAAGACTTCTTACATCTACCTATTTTTAGTGCTGATCAAAACCACAAAAGCCTCCAAATCATCAAAACATTTTTGGGTTTAAAGCTAGTTTGTGATCACATTAGTGATGGTTTTGTTTATATTTTATTTCATTTTCTAAGAATTTAGTCTACAGTTGTTAGTTTTGTTGGACGTGGCAGTAAGTACATGTTTGTGCAAATTGTTTCAGCCCAGCAATTACAAAACTGTTCTTTTTGCCATTGGTGCAGCTTTTTAGTGAAAACTGCAGATATCTTTTTTCCAAGAATGCATCTTTCATTGTTTTTCTCTAGAGAGAAGTTTGTTTAGCAAAATAGCTTGTGTCAAAACATTTCAACTTTGTACGTCTATTAATTCTGTCTTGTCTTCAGATTTATGTTGTGGTGTTAATTGCAGTATTTATGCTGTTTCTGTATTCGCAGCTTTTCACTTTTATGTTCAGAAGTAGGTCTTGTACTTTATATGATGGGAAAGACCAACATTTTTATTTGCTTTCTAATTCAAAACAAAATCACATTTTGAAATACTGTATTTTCTCATAGAACAGCACATTGTGATTTCAGGCGAGATCAGTTTAATACCAGAGTGGGTGTCTGGCACTAACATATCGAGCCTTTACTTGCCCCTTGATAATTAACTGTTGATCAAGCTGTTGCCTGCAGACACATTCCTAGTGTCCATTTTAATTTTGCTTGTGAGTATTGGAAATTACAGTTTTATCCATTAGCTATACAGTGAATACCACTGGCCAAGCAAAGCAGAAGTACTATTAGCAATAATAATTCACCTAGTGATAAACAGTGTGCAAGGACAGCATTCTTCAGGGAGACACCTAAGTAATACTGTGGCACATATCCAGGACTTCTACTTTTTTGTAGGAAAAATAAGTCAGACCTTGTTTTTAATTTTTCTCCATGAAAGCTCAACCTCTTTATTTTAGCAATAAGTGAGCTAGCCTAACAGCCTTCTACAAAATTTAAAATTATTGAAGTCTTAAGTGGATAGAATGGTGGTAGATGTAGTCTAGAGTTAGTAATTTGGGACTATGCACTGTTGAAGAGTCTAACTCAACTTTACGACTGATCTGAATTCTGCTGTCTGTCATGTTCTGTTGCCATTGGTGGCATCACCTAGACATTTCAAGACTGTTGGGTATAAGTTTGAGATAAAAGAAAAAATGAGTGTTACCATTCGATTACAAAATCTGCCAGTAATATATGTTAAAAAGGATGGTTCAAAGGTCAACAGAAACACCTTCCAGATTCTTTGCAGTGGAGTCCTTTGTACATTACAGTAAGTAAACCACACCACTGTTTCCTTAATGATAAGCCCCTGGAACTGGTTAAAATAACTATATTAATCCTGCTTATCCTCATGTTGAGTTCTGCTATATTCAGTATAGAGCTTGGAAGTTAGTTTTTCATCCAGTGTTTGAATTGCCAGAATCCCTCTTGGAGCTTTCTTTGTGACTCCCAGTATCGTTGGGGAAGATGTTTTTATAAAAGCCATAAGAATTGAATACATTCAAGCAGGGGAGAGTGATTTATTGTCCTGAGTTTTGCTAGAATAAGGTTCATTTTCACAAGAAGCTGGGAGGGGCCATACCCAGGATAGGAACCCACCCAGCCAGTGGGGTATTTGATACCATACTGACATCATGCCTGCTACGTAAGGGGAGAGGTGGTCCAGGGAGGGGCATGGGTTTGTGTGCTGTGGTTCAGAGCTAGGCATTTTGGTGAACTCTGTGTTTTATGTTGTGTGTGCTGTGTTTTATACCACTTGTTTTATATTTTACTTCGTTAGTATTCTTATTGCTGTTGTATCTTCTCTCTTCGTGTTGTTCTATTAAACTCTCCTTGTCATTACCTGCAGAGTTTTGCCTTTTTGTTCCAGTTCTCCTTCCTATCCCACTAGGGTGAGGGGCTGTGAGCAAGCAGCTGCTTGAGGCTCAGTTGGATCTAAACCATGACATCTATTTGATCTCCATAGCAGAATTGCTAAAGAACTGGCATGAGCACTGCACACATTAAAGCAGACCTGTGAAAACTATGCCTTAGTGTGGGGAGCAGAAAACATATCTAAAACTGACAGGGAAACCGTCTGAGCCCCCACAAGCTTTCAGGAGAAGACAAGACTGAAGAGCTTAACTGGGAAGAAGAGATAATGAAACATACAGAAGTGATAATGAAAGCTACAGAGGTTAATGGAAAGTAGGATAAATATTGATGAGGTTTTGACAAAGGTGGATAGTGTGAAATGATCTTCATCTCTGTTGTAACTAATTCCAAGAAAGTCTTACAGGAAAATTCTGGAATTTGAGTAATGCAACTGGTAAAGTGTTAAGTAGGGTATTACCAAACACAGTGGAATTTGTGAATCAGAATTGATGGAGTTGAGACTGGTTGGCAGTACCAGACTGAAGAGAAAATAATGGTAGCATTCCTCAAAGAGCCTGGTTGTCTTGAGTGTTTGCATGAAGAACCTTGGAAGCAGCTGTAAGAGACTGGTAATAGAGTTTGATGATAGCACAAAGTAAGAGGCTGTCATCATAACAGAAGATAGCTGAGGGGTAATGTACAGCAAGAACAGGATGCGTGCAGTATTTAGAAATGAACTGGTGTTCAGCAGTTTAAAATGCAAGGTGATAACAATGGGACCATGCTCTGATAAGGTGGGATCTTATCAGTTGGGGAAGCCAGGCAAGAGAATTGCTGGAGTGTCATCCATGGCTGCCTGAAGCAGTGCCCTCAGTGGAAAGCATCTGGGAAAAAGAGCAGCATCCTCTTGAAGTGCGCTGAGGTATTTATGTCCATTGTGCAGGTAAGATGTCTTTTTGGATATCCTTTGCAGTTCTGATCATCCGTATTCCAGGAGTAAGTAACATTGTTACAGATCCAGAGAGGGACTACTAACTAGGATAAGCAAGGAATGAATTGCTGAAGACATCAGGAGACCTTGTCTTATATATCCTAGCATCATGAAGACAGAGAAGCAGTGTGATTACTGTCTATAATAGAAGAATAAATACCAGTGAGAGCAAAGAACAGTTTAGGCTAAAGGCCAGTGTGCTCATAAAAGCAACAGTTATATACTGACTAAATAAATGTAGTGAAAGAAGGGCTCCTTGCTGTGGGAACAGTAATATGAGAAGTGAGAAAGCTCACTGCTTTTAAGATGGGCTCTATCAGCTTTTGAAAGAGGAACAGAGAACATTAGCAGCTTCCTCCCAGGCCGCCTTCTATGGGAGAATGTCAAGGCTGCTTACCCACCATGTCACTTGCTTTATCATTGGAGCTGGGAGAACAGGACTACATGGCACAGTGTTCTCTCCCTGTTAGGTTGCTTGTGGGAACACCAGGAGCAGCCTGGTCTCCAGGCCTGTGAGAAGCCATGGTCTGGTGATGGGGAAGTAAGCTTTCTTGCAGCATTTATTCATGGCCCCACTGGTTATTAAGGAGTCAGTGAAGTCTGTGTTGCCGGACAAATCCTCCTGACCTGAGGCTACCCTGCCACAAACATAGCCTGCTGAGTGTATATCCCCTAGCTGTAGCCAGAGCAAGTATTTCTCACTGTGAAAGAGCAGTGGCTATTCTGTATTATCTCCTGGGTACTGTATTTGGCATAATTATAATTGGTGTAATACAAATTTTATCGTATGAATGCTTTGGACTAGTTAATACTGCATGGTGAAAAAAGCAAGTGGAAGCTCAGGGAAGACTGCTCCTGCTAAATAATTCACAGCAATGCCCATAATGCCGTTTAGGAGAATATTGCATCTGGGATCCAGTTGATTAACCAAGCTAGTTTAGCTGTTTGAAGCCAGAGTTAGAAGCCAGAAAATGTGTGAAAGATAATAAGCAGCTTAGTCTCTCTCTGGGGTGAGATAAAGCAGTAGTTGTGGAGGAGCTAGTGGGCGTGTGGCAACTCTAAACCCATGCAGCCTGCCATCTGGGTGCAGGGCTGAGGTGCTGGTGGCAAAAAGCTAGGCAGCAAAACCCTAGGTGACAATGACAGTACGAATCATGAAATCGTAATATTTTGGGTTGAAAGAGACCTGTAAAGGTCCTCTAGTCCAACTCCCTTGCACTAGGCAGGGGCATCTTCAATTAGATCACATTGATCAGAGCCCCATCCAACTTCCAGGGGTGGGGCGTCTGCCGCCTCCCTGGGCAGCCTGTTCCAGTGTTTCATCACCCTTATTGTAAAATATTTCTTTCTTATGTGTTGTCTAAATCTACACTCTTTTAGTTTAAACTGATTATCCTGTGCCCCTTCACTACAGGCCCTACTAAGAAGTCTGTTCCCATTTTTCATATAGCACTGAAGGCCCAATAAGATCTCACTAGAGCCTTCTCTTCCTCTGACTGAACAGCCCCAGCACTCAGCATTTCTTTATAGAAGAGGTAGCCCTGTTATGGTTTCGATGAAATAACGAGACTTGTGGATTGGAAAAGGCTGAGTAAGTTTAACTATTTTAATAGAAAACAACAACAGCAGGCAGATATATACACAAGCAAAGATACAGAGCCAGCACCAAGATCCAAACCTCCCACCTTCCCTCCCAGTTGCTATATTACCGCAGCCGAACTCCCCCGGGGGGGGCGGGGAGGGGGGGGGCAGAGAAAGGGAGGAAGCTGGACCCTGGAGGCCTGGACTCAGAAGCAGAGAAGCAGCAAAGCTGGGGCGCCAAGCAGGGCTGCAAGAGAGGCAAAGAAGAGAGAGAGAGAAGAGGGGACGCCCCCCCTAAATTTATACCGAGCATGACGTGTATGAAATGGAATACTCAGTTGGTCAGTTTGGGGTCACCTGCCTTGCCTGTCTCCTTCCTATAGGTGTACGCTCTCACCCTCCACACCCCCCCTGACTTCTCAGCAAAGCCACAGAAAAGTTGACTTTCCAGTTCTCAGGCTGTAACCCAAACATTTAGGCTTAAGCTATTAGAAGATGATAATGTGTTTTGAAAACATACTGCCAGCTTTCAGAGGAATACAGTCACTTTTAAAGGAACCCTGGCTAGAAGCAATACCATCTTAGCAGAATTAATTCTGCTCCAGCCCAAACCAGGACATAGCCCTCTGATCATTTTTGTGCCCCTAAAGATTCTTGGTGCTATCTATTTCATAGGCATCTTTCAAGGGAAATTATACAGCTTTACACATGAAGGCTTGATGGAGAAAGAGAAAATGACAGCAGTAAGCAGAAGAGATGGTACCAGAGTCTGAGAGAGGAACTTTGATGCTAAATAGAAATTTTCTGTAAAACAGATCTGTGAGCACCCTTGATACTGTTTGTGAAATTGAGTCAAACATGATGACTCCTTATATTTGAGGAAAATATATAGGAAAACATTAAATCTTGATATTTTCTAACAGTGTCTTAGAAATACTGAAGTGTTTTGGCAGTTTCAAAATAACTTTATTTTAAAATGACCTAATCTAAAATTATTCAAATTTTAAAGCACCAAAAAGAATGTTTAATTGGCTATGTTGAACATTAACTAGACATTTTTTAATTAATTGGAAAACTGTATGTTCCTATATAATTTTGTCCCCCACTATCTCATTTCCTGACTTGTGTTAATCACATCATCATTGAAATCAGAGCTATAATTATGTGCAATTTCTGCAATTTGCATGTGCAGCCTGAAACCTGTAGTACATTTTCTGCTTCTTCTTGCTGTCCAGACAGCAGCAGTGATGAAAAACTACTATTTCCCTGTACCGTTTTCAAAGGCAATTATTTTTGTCATAATTTTCCGTTGAAACTTTATTCGGTAGATTGCTTCAGTGTACTCTACTTGCTGATATTTCATGAGTTAAGCAGATTTCCACCTTCTTTGAAGTATTAGAAAGTGTTAAGTTCCTGGGAATGCTGCAAGACTGCAGCCTTCTCTGGTTTGAGTATGGTTATTTTCCTTGCAACTTTACAACATACAGTATGAATTATTCTACAGTATTTTTGTCTCAATGAGGTGTTGTGGAAATTACTAAGCAAGGTACTATGGCGGATGGCTGTGTTCAGTTCTGTATACTTTGGTTGTCTGTTCTCTACCACTGCAGACTGACTGTATAGCTCCACTTGATGGAAAAAAAAATTAGAACCATTTAGAACTGTTTATCTGAAAGGAAATGGAAATGGTTTTGCTCTGTATTCAACAGCAAATGAGTCAAATGCAGGTGAGATTTAGTTTAATTTTTAAGTATCTACAGAAAGAAAGCATTAATTTTGCAGGCTGTGCTATTAGACTAAAAGAAAAAAAAACATTTTACCTATTTAATTAAGTAATTTAGATTTATTGTAGTACCTATTTCAGTGGAAGCTGTGCAGTGATGTGTGAAATACTGTTACAGGTCATACGTTGCAGTGATAGTGCTGGCAGCCAGATGTTTCTTATATAAAATCTGTCTTCCACCTAGCTGCTCTGCTTTCTTTGATAGTGAACATACTTTTTTACTAGCTTTTCCAGTTACTCACAAGTGAGATTTTCAGAACCACTCTGATAGTTCATCTGTTCCAAGAATCTGGGCAGGACCACAAAAGGTTGAAATGAATCACACCTGCACTGCACTCAAAATCTCTCTGTTCCCTTCTGTCTTCACAGCTTAAGCCTTGCATCAGTTTGGAAAATGGGATATGTTTTTCTCCTATGTGTTCTCCAAAGAGATAACTGATTATCATAGTCATAAAATGGTTTGGATTGGGAGGGATCTTGAAAATTACCTGTTTCTAAACACCTTGCCATGAGCAAGACGTACCCAGCCTGGCCTTGAACACTTGTAGGGAAGGGCCATCTGTAACTTCTTTAGGCAACCTCTTCCAGTGTCTTACCACCTGCATGGTAAAAAATTTCTTTGTAATATATAAACTAAATCCACCCTCTCTCTGCTTGAAACCATTAATTCCTCACTCCTACACTCCCTGATAAAGATTCCCTCTCCGTTTTTCCTGTTAGGCTCTCTTTAAGTACAGGAAGGCTGCTGTAAGATCTCCCAGGAGTCTTCTCCAGGCTGAATAACCCAAACTCTCTCAGCCTGCCCTCATAGGGGAGGTGCTCCAACCCTCTTACCATCTTTGTGGCCTTCCTCTGCACCTGCTCCAACAGGTCCATGGCTTTCTTGTGCTGAGGGCTCTAGAGCTGAACAGTGTACTCCAGGTGGGGTTTCACCAGAGAAGAGGGGAAGAATTGCCTCCTTCATCATGCTGGCCACACTGCTTTTGGTGCACCCCAGGATGCAATTGCTTTTCTGGTCTGTGAGCACACATTGCTAGGCCACATTGAACTTCCCATCAACCAATACCACCAAATCCTTCTCCACAGGGCTTCTCTCAATCCATTCTTAGTGTAGCCTGAATTTATGCTTTGTATTGCCCCTACCCAGTTGCAGGACCTTGCACTTTGGCCTTATTAAACCTCATGAAGCTTGCATGGGCCCACCTATCAAGCATGTCAGCATCTCACAGGATGGCATCGCTTCCCTCAGGCATGTTGACTACATCACACAGCTTGATGTTGTCAGCAAACTATCACGGTCGGGGTGGTCAAATACACTGCACAGGTTTCATCTTCTGGTGAAGCAGCAAATTCAAGTTTCTTTATTAACTACAAGTGTCTTATATACCTTTTCTCTAGTACATGTGTCTCTTTGCTACTGGTTACATATAACCATAATATGGTATCATTGGTTAGTATTTACATATTGCCAAGTCATCTCTGCTTTGCTACACCCCTGCTCTGTGGTACGTTTTACTATGCCCAAGGTCACTCCTGACTCCATAACCTCCACAGCAAACTACCTGAGGGCGTACTCAATCCCATTGTCAGTGTCCCTGACAAAGATGTTAAATACTGCTGTTCACAATACTGACCCCTGAGGAATGCCTTTCTTCATTGTCTCCACTTAGACATCACACCGTTGACCACCACTCTTTGAGTGCCACCATCCAGCCAGTTCCTTAACCACTGAGTGGTCCATCTGTCAAATCCATGTCTCTCCAAGTTAGAGAGAAGGATGTCATGTGGTACAGTGTTGGATACTTTGCACAAGTCCGTATTAGAAGAGCAGTTGATAACATTGTCTAACTTGATCTGCTGAATCACTGAGAAAAGACAGCTTTTTAACACAGGCATCTTGATGGCAGGCAGTAGCTTTCCTGTTAAGCCATGGACTGTCATGTATTTGTCCATACTGGCATAACTAGTGTTACAAGACCTTTTTTAGTCATGATGTAAAAGCTAAATACCTCACTTTATGTGGTAGCAGTTCAAGCTTTCAGCTTTGGCATTGCCCACTTCAGTTTCCAATTACATTGGCCAAGAGAGTAGCCAAACCACAGTTCCCTCACTAATGAGGTGTTCTATACTGTAGAGTCCGCTGATCCCTTCCCAGCTGATTACGTTCCTCATTCTGTTAGTTAATGCCCTGTGTGCAATGGCTACAAACACAGAATCAGGGAAAAGCTGGATGTTTAATTTTAATCCTGTCCAGAGCCACCATTTGCTGTTATTAAATAATCCCATTGTATTTTTGTACAATATACAGGTGTAGGTTCAATAAATTCAGATGCAATGTTATTCGAAGGGAGAGCAAGAAAGGCCCTTTTTTGAACTTGTTTTCTCCTTTCCCTTAAAAATGAAACCTGGAAATCCAACAACAGCTCAATAGGAGAAAAAAGACATCTGCCTCTAGTAACTCTACAGAGTATAGTATTATGATCAATTACTTTAAAATATTCATCTGTCCTCAAGCATGGTAGCCTGTGTCATCTGGTTAGATGTGTTTCCAAACTGTGTAAAGCAATTTGAGATGACTGAATTACAGATAAACATTTCAGAAGAATAAATTCAAGGCTATTGGATGTTAATGTAGGAGTTCTTGCTTGATCAGGGAGCAGAAATAAACAGGTGACATGCAAGAAGAGAACACCTTAAAAGACCTCAAAAACTAGTTTTGGCACAGAGAAAATTATGGTAGAGTGATGTACTGTGGAATGGTACCTGATTTGTTCTGTAGGGAAGGTTATTTACTGATCAACAGTAAAATTTTAGCGGGAGTAGAGTGAGGACGTGGTGAACACTTGATCAACACAACTTAATGCCACTATTTTCGGTGGCATCTATTTGTGAGTACTCCAGATGAAGCTAATGAGGATGTATAAGGATATATACATAGTAATACTCTGATTACCAAGCAAAGTTGTGACATGTCCATCATTGGAGGCTTGTAAGTACTGATTAAATTGATTATTAATCAGGAGTGGTTTGTATTGTTGATCTTTGGTAGTTGAATCTGACCAGAATGGACTGGATGAACTTGGATAACTTTTCACGGTTTTTTCCAGTTGTGATTTTTATGATTTGGTGACACACGAGACATCCCCAGCTCCCACTGGAGTAATGAATTTTCAGCATTGTTGAAAAGCCAAAGTCAGTGTATGCTAAATAACAGCTCCAGAAGTAATCCATTTTCTTGCAAATGTGGATAAAAATTGGATGGGGGGGAAGTTAGAGAATAATACAGGGTTTCGAATTCAGACTCATATGACTACATCCTCTTGCAGAGGAGTACTGTTTTTCTTTAACAGTAACATTCATGTTCAAAAGGGTGCAGGGAGGCAGGGTGTGCACTTTGCTGGAGAGAGATGAATTTCCCTGTGTCACTTTGCCCTGAGAAAGTGGACCTACTTCAGTTCTTACTGGTGTTACTGGCAATGGGCATTTAATGCTTGGCAGTGCTCCGTATACTCCAGAAGAAAAACAGTTCTCTTCCTTTAGTGATCAAACTCTCACTAAACAGTGAACAACCCCTTTTTGTGTTTATGAAATTGCTTTTCCTCCTCCTCTCCCTTGAAAGCTCTGCAAAGAGGAATGACTGTTTCGCCACGGGAGGTCCTGTCTTAGAGCACTGCTGTCATTAGTCTTCTGTCACATTCTCAGGCTTTTATGACTCAGACATTAAAAAAATCACCAACCATCCCTTCTTCTGAGCTGAAATAGCTTGAGAGCAAATTTTTTAAAGCAAATTTTAATGCATTAGGTCATATTTTCTTTCTGAAACCTTGTAATGGGGCTCACAGTTCTGCTGCTTAATATGAGGCTACTTGAATATAATTTAATTTTTTATTTATTATATTTACAATATATAATTGTATAATTCTATATAATTGTATATCTATTATATAATTAGATATCATAATACTTATAATATCATTAATTAATTAATTAAATTATTTTTAAAGCAAAATTTAATACCATTGAAGTCCACGTAGGATCTTTGATAAAAAGAAAACACCACAAAAAAAAAGAAGTCTTGTGTATTCAGTAATCTTGAAAAGGGCTATCCATGTTTTGTTGTTTTAGGGCAGTGTTTCTCAGCTGAGTTCTGTAATGCATCAGAAGGTGGTTCCTGAAAGAAGTAGAAAGCTTAAAAAGAAATCTGCTTACATTTTTGTTCATATGAGCAAGCAAACAGAATAAGAAAAAGAGATGTAATAGAATAACTTTCAAAGCTGAGCCTTGAGTTTCCTGGCTTGTAAATCAAAAATCACTGTAGCAATGTTGTATGAGAAGATACATGTCTCCTTAACAAAAGCAAAGCTGGAAATGGTGAAGTAGAGCATGTTTGCATGTTGAATTTAAGCCATCCTGATATCCAAGCTATACCCAAATTATTAGTATTTCTTGCTGACTTAGTATGGTGCCATCTACATGTAAAAGCTTTAGTCTCAGAAGAAATAATAGCCATATAGCATAACACTGTTGTCCAGTGTAGGTAGGTCTCCCTTTTCTCTTGCAAACTTCTTGGCAGGTCCAAGAGCCCCTGAGAGAGCCTGCTGGGCAGTGTGGGTGGTAGAGTGGATCTGACCTCTGGTGCTGGGATGCAGCATCTGGGGCTGGACCACAGCCCTTCCCACAAGGTCTTTCCACATCACACTGGTCACGTGACTTTCGCACCCATGCTGTCTTGTCCTTCTCAGCTTGTGGGGCAGCAGTCTGATACCTCCTAGTTCCCATTCAGTGCAAATAAATGATACAGTCTATAGACTCCTTCAAGACAGAAAAATTTTCACCAAGATTACTGATCCTAATCTATAGTCAAACTGAGCTTAATGTGCTAGTCCCATCTTTCCTTTCCACTGCCGAAGCCCCCCGGTCCTTTGACTTTCTTCTGCCTGCCCTATTTGTTTTGCTAGCCCTCCAAGAACATGGAAAGGATTAAGATGGTAGTTTCTGGGGCAGTACTGCTCTGGCCTGGCAGCATTGGATCTGGCTAGCTCTGACCCAAGTTGATGGAGCTGCAGCAGGATGAAAATGGTGCCACAGATAGTGAGGTAAGAGGAGACTCCTCTCTTTCTCCCTGAACAGGTTGTGCTTATGAGCACACCTTCTCTATTCCCTGGCTCTAGGCTAAGGCAAACAGCATTCTTATATGTGTGTGGCTCAGTGTTATACAGCAGCTTTTGCAACCCATAATAATTCCTTCCAAGAACTGGGATTAGGGACACAAGGGCTGGACTGTGGGACACAGCTGACTTCAGTAAATTGAAGGGATGAAAGTATTCGATGTCTGACAGCTTTTCAAGCTGCCTGGCTTTTGTAGAATCTTAAACTAAGTCTTTACATCTTCTGTGCCCTGCAGAATGTGCTGTCAGGTGCTGAAACTTGACACATCTGAGACCACTAGGATTCCTGATCAACTGATACAGTTTTCACTGCATCTGTTAGTGTGGAGGCAGCTGAGGTAGAGGAGGACTGGGACACCTGAGGCTGCCTTCAGAAGAGCTAGTGCCTGCCCTGCATATGGTTTCAATAGTGGTATTATCGTCATTATTACCAACATAATAACGTTTTATTAGGAAAGCTCATCACACCTGCCAAGTGGAGCAATGGATGTAGTTACGGTATGACTACACCACTGTAGTTAGTGAACAACAGCAGATACTACTATCTTGAGTATCTACAAGTGCAGCCTGTACTCACATGGCTGGTCTGTTGTCAGGCCCTTCCTGGATTGGGATCTAACCTGTTGATGCCAGAGGTTCAGTAAGACCATTAAGCACAGGCGTCAACACCCTCCATAAGAGATCCAATAGCTGCCTAACACAGAGGCTGTGGTGCTATCAGGGTTTGCAAGCTGAGAGGCTTGCATATGCTCATGCACAGCATCATTTCTAACTAACATAGCAATAATATCTGTGAGGACTGGGTTTCTATGAGAACAGTCATGTAGGTGGCTGCTACACAGCATCATTTGTGTTCCTCTGACTGAAACACTTAATGAGAACAATTACTGGTTTGAGGCATGCAGAGACGAAATTACAAGGAAGGGTGAACAAGGTTTGTGCTGCTAGCACAAAGACACCCTGAGGAATGTTAAAGCAGGCTTATTCTAGTAATTACTGTGAGTGTGTGGATATTTGTACTGAAACAGAGCAATGTGTGGTTACTTAAAGTCATTGATGTAATCCATTTTCAAGAAGACATTATGGGAGGTTTACTATCTCTATGGGTTTTTTTCTATGAATTTCTGTCATAAGCAGAGTTGCATAGCCTGGATCAAATCCTTAAGGTAAATGGAACCTTCTGTTCAGGTATTTTTTTTATAGATTATGTTCTTAGGCTTTCATATGCAAATAAGCTTCTTGTTGAATAATCTAACTCCCTTTTTGACTTCTCTAGTCCTGTGAACAAAATATTTCTATGACTCTATCTAACAATTTGTGTATAGGATCATAGAATCATAGAATGGTTAGGGTTGGAAGGGACCTCTGAAGGTCATCTAGTCCAGCCCCCCTGCAGTGGGCAGGGACATCCCCAACTAGATCAGCTTGCCCAGAGCCTTGTCAAGCCTCGCCTTGAATNATCATCTCATCCCCCAGCCTGTATTGATAGTGGGGATTGTTCCGACCCAGGTGTAGGACCCTGCAGTTGGTCTTGTTGAAGCTCATGAGGTTCACTTGGCCCACCTCTCCAGCTTGTCTAGGTCCTTCTGGATGACATCTTGCCCCTCCAACTTATCAACAGCACCCCATAGCTTGGTGTCATCTGCAAACTTGCTGATGGTACACTCTGTGTCCTGTGTGACATATTAGTAAAATGTAAATAACACATTTAACTATAAAGCCTAAATGGTGATGAAGTGGCCAGACAAACTGAGTTTAAGATAGAGCACTAATCAAAAGGAGGCATGACTATCTGTTAAAGGCTGGCTTAATAAGAACACAGTTGGAAAAAGAAAACAGTAGTTCAGTCTATATGGCTAAGTGTATAGACAGCAAACTATATTACATCAGAATCGGCCTCAGAACAAATAAAGGACATCAAAAGAAATTAATTATCCCTCAAGAGGAGGTAAAATATGAAGGATATCAACTTATGCAGAGGAAAGCAAGAAAGAAATCTGTGCCTGCCTACAATCAATCATTTCACCTTTAACCTGAAACTCTTTGAGCTTAAATAGGGTGATAGTAAAGACAAAGGCAATGGCAACGTACTGCCACCTTAAAAGTTCAGTCTTTTTTGTTTGCCAGTGTTCATACAGTATTTCTTGCACATGAAGATGAAGTAGCATTTTCAGCTGCTCTGAGCTGCCTTTTATCATCTTGGTTGTCATGCTGTTCTGCTGAGATCTGTCCTGGTCCTAGCCGTTCACAGATTTTTCCAAACAGTCTGGGCATTCCTGGGTATTTAACATCTGACCTGTGCCTTCTGCAGTTCCAAGGAAAGCAACTTTTCAGGATTGCGTAAACTCAAATCTAAACAGGCTGGCTGGATTCTTACATAGCAGAGTGCTTAAGCTCAGTTTTATGAGCTGGGGTGTGTACATGCATATGCTTTATACTGAGTCAATGAGTGAAACAATGTGTTTTGGTGGGCTTAAAACATGGATCTTATGGTGGATTTAAGCACATTTTTCTTAAGCAAAACCTTAGTGTTGTGCATTCTGTAAAATTATAGAGGGGGCTAATTGAAACTGCGTGAGTTTTTCTGTACTAAATCATTTTAGAAATGACTGATTCTTTTGGCCACTAAGTACAGTCTATGTCTGCTAATAGTTCTGTTTTCTTTAGATATGTTTTTCTAGAGCTTTTGGAAGCAGATTTAAGTTCAGCATGTTCCGTTTGATTTAAATTACTGTCAGACCAACATTATTACATGTACCTTGCCTCTGTGAAAAAAAGCTGTACAACATACTTACTAAAGGGGTATTGCAGATTTACAGATTTTAGAGCAAAGGGAGAGCATGACATCAGTCTAAACTGACTGCAGCCCTGCCGAGTCTGTAGGTTCTTTTAATTAACACAGCAACTTGAGGTTGATCAAGAATATATTTTTTGAATGATATCCAGGTTTGATTTAAAGACTCCAAGTGCTACAGAGTTTGTCACAGTTCTTTGGAGTTTGTTCTAATGGTTAGTTACCCTTTCTCTGAAAAATAGCCTTCCTCTCAAGAATCTGTAACTTTTTTTTTTTAAATTCAGTTAAGTGATGTCTTCTGAAACTGGATCTTGCTGCTTGGCTTCCTCAGCAGGACAGGGAGCCCTTTATTTTCTCATAGATATTTCTTGTGATCATTGGTTTATATTTTCCTGGCATCAGAAAAATGTCTTTATACTCATGAACCCAATTAGGCAGACATCTTTTACACCCCAGTATTCCCATGCAAAGGGTCTGCCATAATAAAGATATACCTTTTATAAAAGAGCCATTTTGACTGTGATGCTTTTTATTTCAGTAACTAACCACTGATTTGTGATTAAATATGTTTTGTGGCTGTGATATAAATACTGGGAAAGAAAGGGTATTCAGTATATGCTGTACTTCTACTGTAGAAATTATGGCTGCTCCAGTGTCCTCCAAAATACTATTTTCAGTGTTTTCTTGAATATGTCAAACATGCTTTGCAAATGTCTTGAGATGTTTTCAAAAAGTCTGAGCAGTAACCTGTGTAATTTCTCACATGGTTCTCTTAGAATCCAAGCAAGATCGACGGGATTCACTATTCGTAAATCCTGCATCAATGCATTTGTCTTTCTGATTTAAGAGTAATTTTTGTTCCTCTTCTTTTTTTTTTCCTTAGGGCTCTTCCTGCAATGATGCAGTGGGTCCGAACTCAGAAACCAGGAGAAAGTGGTGTGAATATTATCACTGCAGATTTTGTAGAACTTGGTGACTTTATCAGCACGGTCATAAAGCTCAACTATGCCCTGGATGAAGGTGAAGATGACACTACTTGATAGTATTATAATGTATGTGTTGTCCTGTTATTTAGACCTTTAAAAAAAACCTTGCATTTTAAAAGAGTTACCTTGTAAAACACTAATCTTCCTATAACACACTGAGGTGTTTAGGGCTTTAGTGGGTGGGCTTAGGGGAAATGTTTTAATCAGTTATGATCATTTTTTACATTTGTGTTTCATGTGAAGAGCAAAACAAACCGTGTTTACAGTGTTTGATAAAAGAAGTCCATTTACATGTTTTCCATGAGGTACCAAATGTGATTCATGTGTCTTCTATGGTTATGAACAGTGCCAAGAAATTTGCTGCTTTCAGAGCAATGTGATATGTATTGCCCTCTGCCTGCCCACAGCAGGATTCCTGGCAGTGTGTGCATTACACTGGAAGACTGAAGACAGTATATCTGGCTCGAAAGTTTTATACCACTACACTTCTTCTAATAGGTAGTTTAACTGATCATATTTTTCAGTAAGATAAAGGTTTAAATGACTTTGTGAAGTAGATCCAAAGTCATACCTCTACAACACACATAATCAGTGGACAGTAAACATGGTTTATTACATAGCTTGCACAGAGCTTGCTTTTCATTCTCAAAATGGGGTTTTCCAGTGTCCCTGCAGGTCAAGCCAGCAGATGCGTGATGCTGGCCTAACTCTGTACTGGGAGCTGCCAGTGCATATTTTTCCTGGTTGGAGCAGGAACAAAGTTAGGCCATTTTAGAGCACAATTGCCTCACAGGATTAAGCTTGTGTAAGACCCTGATCCTTCCCCCACTAAATTTCATAGGAGAATTTCCTGTGCTTAGCATGGATTTGGCATAGGATCAGTAAATTGTGTACACTCTAACGTGGGCAGGATTTTGTCCCATAGTAGAAAGCTGCTTTCCGCAAGACTGAAATTTCACTTTAAAAAAGTAGGTGCAGTCTGAGGTTGTCTTCAAGGTAGCTAAGAACGCGACACTTCTCTTCTGATTGTAAAAAAAAATCATTGAAAGTCTAGTGAATGGCACTGTCCTAGCAGCAGAATCGATGCCCAGCCTCCTTTTAATGAAACATGTATAAAACTCAAATATATGGAAGACTTAGTTGTTTATAAAATGAGAGCATTACCACTGTATGACACCTAACTGCGTACAATGCAATCAGTCATATCTCCTGGACACATCAATGCACAGGCACACAACTTTGAAAAGCAAAACATTTTATTCATGCAAAACAATAGATCCTTTAATGTCTTATGAGGAAAATACTCTTTGAAATATTGCAGGGCTTTATGGGATAAGAGTCAAGTTTCCATTGATATTACTAGAACTTTTTGTTGAGTGAGAGAACAGCATCATATGGCCCTTTGCTGCTTTCTGTAAAATGATAAGGACTACCATCTACCATTAGAATTTAGAAAAGCAGAAATGATCTTATTGAACAGGTAGGTTATAGGTTTTTGTGGTTTGGGTTTGGTTTTTTTAAACTTAGGAAGAAGTGGAATAAACTGAACACTTGCTGCTATTTTGTACTGAGAGGGTGCCTTGGAAAAAGTGTGTGTGTGTGTTTGTGTTTGTGTATGTGTGTGTGTGTGTGTGTGTGCGTGTGTACTATAAAGAAACATTTACATGTATCTGGAGCATAATGACACATTTAAATGTATGTACATGACACAAAGACATCTATGCACACTTTCATAACAATATTCAGGTTTCTGGACAGGAATAGTATAAATTTGGTTGAAGAAAACTGTGCAGCTGTTACAAAGTTATGATGCCTCCTTCAGTTGATAGGTTAGGACTGTAAGATTCATCCCCACTGAAATCTGTGAACTAAGACAGTTAGGTTTTCTACAGTGATAAAACTTTACTGGAACAGCCTCAAAAATTTACAAAGAGTCACAACCCATCTTTGCTTTGAACAAAGGATAGGACGCTAGTGTTTTCATCCACACCTGAGTGAGATATGGTGTGGGTTGATGCACTTTGTTTCCAGTTTCTACAGGGTCTCCAAGCAAAATTCATGGAACAGACACATAAAATGAGACATGAGCTTGTTGTCTTTTTTAACTCATTCTATGTGGACATCCCACATAGAAATCACAGAAATGTTTGCATATTTGTTGGTGATGTGGTGTGAAATGCTTTTTTCATTTTTCCATTTAGCTGGATTTGTTTGCTTCCAGATCTTTCCTGTCATCCTTCAGCTACTTCAGTATTGTCCAAAGAGTTAACCTATCCTTTTAATATAGAAAAGTAATCTGAATCCTTGGATGGAGCAAAAGCTGGATTCTGATTGAAATCCTGTTGAATCTGAGAACATCAACAACACTGAGTTCCTCCTGGGAACCCCTGCTCAAATACACAGGAGACACACCAAGCTTTTTGCTTTACACAGAGATGTACTCAAAGTAAATGTTCTGTGGTATTTAAGAAATGTGTGTGTGTGTGTATGCCTGTATAAATGTAAAGCCATCTTGAGCTTTTTAGTATTGCGATGAAATGTTTGCTTAGCATCAGTTTTATTCTGTCGTTTATTTGGGTGCTGGAAAATAAAAGCAAAGCAAAAAAAAATCCTCTGACAAGAAGGATAATAAACAAATCATATAGTTTCTCCATTAATGGGGAAAATATCTTAGCAAAATGTTAAATTTTGGTGAGAAAAAATATGTTTTCATTTAGCTGTCAGTTTCCTTTCTGTTGGAGAAGCACAGCACTTCATGTTAGGGATAGGTAAACAAACTTGCCTTAATTATTAAAACAAATAAAGAGTGTGTGGGGACATACTATCCATGCTTTTCTGGTGATTTCATCTGTGAGGTCCCAAAACTAAGTCCTGATAGGGATGCATTCCCTATTGATACTATTTGGGAGATCTCACCAGAAAAGAACAAACCAGAAGGGACTATGCAGCATAACTGGATCACTCAAGAGCTCAGTTTTGCCACCCATAGCTAAAACTCTTTGATTTCAACCAGAAATGTGCCTGTGGTCACATGAGTTGTTCTGATCTGATTTATTTGGGAGGTTTCTACACAGGTATTATAAGGAATCTTGAATGGGAATTTAGATTACTGTAATGAGCCCATCAAAGGAAAAATACCTGTCTACACTGTTGATCTTCATAAGCATCTATTTACTCAAACTGTCATGTCATTCTCTGCCAAAACTTTTTTCTTCTTGTGCTCATTTTCCCCCTTGCTATATTTGTTGTAGACACATCAAGTAGTGTTGTTTTCTGACGTTTTCACATGATTACTTTTCAGTCATACTTGAAAAATTATGACTGTGCTGCACAACACTTTGCAGTGTCTCAGCTGATGTAAACCTACCTGGCTCCATTTTTCAGTTTACACAAGCTGAGATGTCTTTCTTTGGTAGTGATCTAACCTGCAGTGATTTGGACCAAATAGCAGCTGGTCCCAGGTTTATTCCTACTTTGTGTGCAGAAGGGTAAGGTGCAGAATCAGACTGCAGGAGCCTAGTTTTAAATCAAAGGATTATTTGCATTCCTTTGCTATTGGTTACATCACTGGTTTTGTATGTCCTGCCATTCCAAGCCATTCTTTTAAATGTACACATGTGTGGATATGTATATGCATACATGAATGAGAGGGAATCTATGCTCTTGTATGATGGGATCTTAGAGACATAGGTCTTTCTGTCTGATACTGATAAAAAACTAAATCATTTCTACTAACTTCAGAGTAGTTATAAAACCTTTACCCTGGGAAGAGAGGGTGTAGCTAGTCACTGTGTAGTAAATATATGCTGTGTTGCAAAGGAAATTTAAATTTGTGGAGCTTAATTCCACAATATCAAAAAAGTGGAGTGCCCTGAAAACACACCTCCAGTGCTGTTTATCTTTAATATCGTATGTGGAACACTAGGTATTAGCAACTGAGTAGGCTATTTGGGGATTTCAAGAGTTCAGGTAACACCATTTTAAACTTCTAAACTTTTCTGTGAAGTAAAAGCTAATAGTGTATATGATATATTTGCCATATCTCAGTAGTAGCTTCTGTGTTACGTACAGTCAGCATTGTGAATTCTGTATGTGTTTACTCAATGATGAGGTTAAAATATACTATATAGTTTGTGCAGCGTATTGATTGTATGTGTTGGAGTTCAGTGGTCTGTTTAGTTTTTTACTCTGCTGCTGTTACGTATGTATGTGTCTGTGGGGGTATTGGTTGTCTACAATGTCTAAGGAAATAATAATTAATCCTAAAGGAAAAGGGCAGTTATGTAATCTGCCTTACTGTGTTCACGTAATATTGTTTAAATCAGACTTTACCAAGGATTGTCCATAGGACTGACTTCTCAGTGCTAAGGAGTTAAACGTGAAGTTACTTGGAGCTCACTTACATATTGGTAAATAGAGAATAGAGTGTATGCCTGATCAACTACCTTGATTATGGCAGGTGGCAAAGACATGGTTTCAAGTGTGATACAGATCAAATCACTTCTGTACACTCACAGCTCCTGCTGATGCTGATGGGAAATGTGATCATGTAATTGAATGAGGTAAAAGTCATCTTCTTGGATACAGTCATGACTGGAGGGTGGTATACCCTGGTTTTGGGAAAGTGCCTGGATGCTATGCAATACTGCTTATGTCCCATGCTGGAATGTAGCTGTAAATTTGCAGGAAGAGCTTTGTCCTTATGTAAAAATGATAAATATCAGAGGTCTGAGCAGCCTGGCCTGGCCTGCCCATGTGCAGTATTCTGCTTTCAGGAACCATGGCAGTTTTAATTTAAAAAGCTGTAATAATTTCCCAGTGTTTCATAGGACCTAGGGCTCTACTTAGGAATCTCTCTACATTGCCCACTGGTATGATCTACCATTGCTATTGGTCATTGGTATGACCAATACACCTATCTACCATTCCCAGATATGGTAAAGCCAGGTCTTGCTTTACCTTCATAATTTCCCTTTGAGATGCCTCTGCTTGATGCAAAGGATAATTCTGAAAGGCATACTGAACACTGAGTGGGTCTATCTTGTGCCTGAGTGGTTGGACAGGAATAGAGGGAGCATGCTTGCACTGTGGTATGTTTTGTGTGAGGTCAGGTTCGAGTCAAACTCACTTGAACAGTGACTAAGGGAAGGCAGAAGTCTGTTTTCAGACCCTTTTGTGTTATCTTTCTTAAAAGGCAGCATCTTAAAAACTCTCTTTGCCTCTGCTTAGTGCTGCTTATGTCAACTTCTGCACATACATCCCTCTAACTGCCAGCTGTGAGCAGCACTGCTCAAAGTATTAGAGGTTTGTGATCCTCAGTACACCGTAGTATTTGAAGTTCTTGTAAGTTCTTAAAAGATGGCAGTGTCCCACATCTGATGTCCTTGGATGGTTTATCTTGACTCTCCAAGTTATGTACACATGCCCTCTTGGATGGGCCTCATGTTGGCTGATGAGAATTCAGTCAAAAACTTTCTCCCTCCAAATTAAAAACAGATTGGATGATATGCCAATGAGTATCTCCTAAGATGGAGGTACGCTTAGGCTTTATCTTCTGCAGCGAGATAATGCAAAGTAGTCTTTTCTCTCAGCTCTGGGTCCTCCAAAAGTCAGTTTGATTAGAAGAGATTCCTTGAGTAACTGAAATCAGTTTTACTATAAAGCTGGGATCCTTAAAGCAGAATCCTAAGTTTATGTGCAATTATTGTTATTAAAAACAAAAAGATTTAGTTAAAAATATAATTTTTAAAAGGCAAAGGAAGAAATACCTGGTCTTGCCAGAACAGTTGTTAAGGTTTTGACTGTCTCAGTCATCAGTAGCTTTAGGATCATGTTGATAGTGATTAGGATGTTATTGCCACACAGCCTCCTGAGTGTTCAGGGTCTCTGTGCAGAAGCCTTATTATTCCCAAGGAGCATTAGTTCATTTGAATGACTTTCTCTGTTTTGATGGGGAGGACAGTTGTGTAACTCTGAGGATGTGGAGCTCCCTGTGTGTTGTGTGCCCACAAAAGTTCACAGAGCTGCACCTTCTCTTTTTAGGATCTATTCAATAGTATTTCAATAAATGTTGTGTAAAAAATGCCTACAGTTCTGTATAGCAAATGTGAATTTTTATGACAAGATTGTGTATTTAATGTAAAAAAAGGAGTAATATAAAAATCCGGTTTCTTTGTATCCAGTGAAACATCTAATAAAGCTCTTGTACCTGTAGTCTCGGTTTATGGCTTCATTGCTGCAATCAAGATTTCACATGCAGGAGGCTTCTTAAATACAGTTTCGTGATTGCAGTGGAGTCAGATATTAGGCTGTGATATTAAGTTAGGGGCATACATGAACTCTCCCATGATGGTGTTGCAATGGGGGTACCTTTTCTATTTGTGGGACCCTTGAATATCACAGGACACTGTGATATATTTGTGCAGCCAGGGACACAGCAGGCTTTCAATGACCTCTTGCCATTGCCTGGTTGTAAGAAGGAAGGAGAAAAGCAAAGACTGGCCTCTGGAACAGTAGCCTGTCCTGTTACTCCCCTGGGCCCTCTCAGCATTGCAGCCTGCAACTCATGTAGACATGGTGAGGAGCACCCACCACTGATGGAAACTCAGCTTGCCTCCAGGTGTTGGCAGAGCACACTAGCCGTTGCCTCAAATCTATCTCCAGGACATGCCAGACAGCAGGTGAGTTCCCTTGATCACCTCCTTGGTGCTTCCTTTGGGGTTTGGGGACCTGTTCCTTGAAGCAGGATGCAGGCAAGCCCCCTCTAAGAGCTTTCTACCTCTCTACTCTGCCCTCATGAGGCCCCACCTGGAGTACTGCATCCAATTCTGGGGTTCCCAGCATAAAAAGGATGTGGACCTGTTGGAAAGAGTCCTGAAGAAGGCCACAACAATGATTAAAGGATTGGAGAACCTCCCCTATGAAGACAGGCTGAGAGAGTTGGGGTTATTCAGCCNGTATGATTCAGAGTATGATTTAAGTGGAATGGCACACTGGAGCTGCTATGTCTTTGCTAAACAGGAGAGTAAGCAATGTATGAGTAAAAAAAAGTGTCTGTTTAAACATACATTCATATAGATTATTTCATCTTTTATTTTATGAGAAATAGCAAAGGCTGTTTCTTATTTAGGAAATTAATTTTTTTGAGTTTTTTTCATGCTGTCTCCTGAATTGAAGTAACACATATAAAAAATAAAATATAAAAAGGAAATGATGGCAAGAAAGGATGGAGGTTGTGAGGGTTCTGGAAGAC
>VWZO01022707.1:2788-20514 GCA_013396975.1 Bucco capensis
AAAAAAAAAAAAAAGAAAAATATCCCTAAAACTGCACCACCCCTCAGTATGATTGGAGCAAATAAATTGTTAACCTCTGGGGACCACTAGTTTTTCCAACACAGCTGCAACAAAGCAGCTTTATCCATCCTTGTACTTCTGTTCTTAAACAGCTTCATTGTAGTTAAAATGAGTGGGATTTGTAATGGCAAAATTTTCTTTAATACCTGTTTCAAAGATTTTCAGGTATTTACTTTACATTGCTAGAATATTTTTGTCATATTCAGTTGTAATACAGCTTGATGTAGTAGGAGATCAGGGGGAGAGGAGACTTTTGTAGACAGGTTTGAATACATGGTTCCATGGATCAGTTCTTCGTTAATTTTATGCAGGCTGTCTCCCTTTCTGCATCTCACAGTTTGGGCACAACAGGAGGTGACACTGTTAACTGTTACTCTTTTCACTTACTTTTTTTCCCCCTAACTGAACATAAACATATCATTACACAGTTACACTACACTATATTTAGAGTAGATTTTTAACTATCTATTAGATAAAAAGAATAGAGCTGAGCTAAAATACCTGGAATGGATTGGGAAGGTCTAACAGAATGGCACTACCCACAGAAATTCTGGTGTGACTAAGGTATTTCAATACACTGATGATGCTATCTGTTTCATTTGCTACTGAGATTTCTCTGATGTTATTAGACAAACTGACTCTGTGTGATGTGGTGGTTGTCAGTAATTTAGATTGTCCAGGTACAAATGATGTGGGACCACTGCTGTGGGATCCCTACATGGGAAAGGAACTCAGGCATCAACAGTAAGTCCCTCAGAGCACTTCTTCTTCTGTGGGCTGGGACTATGTCTAAATTGTGAAGTCTGTGAATGTTTCCTAAGCCTGACTTGGCATCCCGGCAGCATCAGAAGGACACCTGGGTTTGCTTCCTACATATCTTTCTCTCCAATATCTGCAAACAAAATACAGGTCTAAGGCAGAAGGGAAGCATCAGATATTCCAGCAGATCCTCCAGCTCGGATATTCATGGGATAAGACTCAGGAGTACACTACGGAGCACACTGGTTCCAGTGCAGAACTCAACCTGCAAGCCCAAGTTTCTGCCAGTGTGTGTATGTATACTCATTGAAATCTTGATGAGATTAAGTTATTGCCACTGTAACCATGGCAAAAGACTTGCCACATATCAGGTCCTACAGCACAAAGATGCTCTGAACACTGAGATTTCCTCACAGCCTTTTTACCTGCTGGGACTACAGGAAAAGGCTTGAGGAAGATGTATCCATCCACCCATTCTCCCATTTGACAAATGAGTTAAGGAATTCATTTAAAAAGTGAAAACTTCTTTCACATCTTATTTGAACATGATCTGAAGTGCAGATTCAAGTGTCAATCATCAACATCTGAGCTGCATGTTTATGAACCAAATCGGCTAATTCTTGACATGAAGCTCAATCTTTGCCTCCTGTAGGAAATGTTTTGCTTTGTAAAATGATAGGATATACTGAACTTGAGACCTGAACCCTTCCACATACCAGTTCAGTGCTGTAACTGCTGGTATAAAGATCTTTTCTGCTTTGTTGTTTTTTCCTACTTTTTTTTTTCTTTTTCATAAGAAAAAGGTGTACCTGGCTAAAGCATCTAGTTCTGAATGGCTGAAAGTGTTAAAATGTATTCCATATGTTCAAACTGCTCTCTATGCTCTTCTGCATTTGGATACAATATTTATAATAAGGAACATACATACAGCACTTTAAAATTTAGCATTTGCCTGCAGTACCCATATATTTAAGAATACTGTAGATTTCTTCCATGTTCTGAATAAGAAATGTTATAGACTCAGCATCACTGAGTGATAGCTGGTAAGTGACTGATTATGCAATGATTTCTCCTTGAGAGCAATACTCTATTTATCCCTGGGGAAAGGGAAACAACTTTTTAGTGTACTTAAATTTATTTTGTTTGTGGCCTGCTTCTTACAGTACAGAGGTTTTCTACATAAAATCTGACAGCTATAAATAACTACATGCACCAAAGTAATCTCTAAAGTAATTGCATTAATTCAAATGAGGTTGGTTGAAGTATGAATTGGACTCTGTAATGCTTCGGTAATGTATCTGACTAGTACAAAAGGAGAGTCAAACACAGAAGACTGAGTATCTTTCAGTTTTAATGGAGGAGCGCCTACACTAATGGTAACTGTTCTGCTTGTATATCTGAACTGTTACATACTGTCTTTTCTGCAAGTTCAATCTTAAATACACTCTAGATAATAAGTGCTACAAATATTACCTGTTTTAGACATATGTACTCCACTCAGAGTTACAGTATCTGAGCATCCTTAAATTGATCCTTATGCACCCTGAGGAAAAAAAAAAAAAAAGAAATACAAGCTTTCCTTCTTATGCATAGATAACTAGGTGCCTATTTTTAAAAATGACTTTAAGAATTGTTCTGCTTCTGCAAATGAACATTAGGTTTCAGCTCTTTACTTGCATTTTAATTTTAATGTTGGGTGCTGCTTCACCAGTGCACTGCCTTCAGTGAGTTTTGCTCAAATAATAATTTGTGAGGTATAGCTCTGGATTAGATGAGGAACTGATCTGGCTTTAAAAAAACCTCCTCAGAATTTCTGCCATTGTTTTTTTAAATCCAGAACTCTTCCCTGATTTGGCTTACATTCTGAGCTGCAAATGAGTTGACATCACTGAAAGACTAGGTACTGCGCACAGGGGCAGGTCTGTGTACCCTGAGCCCAAATTACTGATGCAGGCAAGGTATTATCAAACTGTTGCCTTATCTTTTT
Source organism: Bucco capensis (assembly GCA_013396975.1). Lineage (NCBI taxonomy): Eukaryota > Metazoa > Chordata > Aves > Piciformes > Bucconidae > Bucco > Bucco capensis. The sequence goes on from VWZO01022707.1 coordinate 5,595, forward strand.
ATGAGAAGAAAAGGATGGATGGATAGATGGATGGATGGAAAAATTACTGATTTTTTTTTATACTGTACTAAAAATGAAATCATTACTCATATGGTTATATAGTCTCACAGATATTTTGCTTCTTACTTCCTACTTTTGTTGAATCAAAGCAATGGAAACCTCTTGAAAGAAAGAAAGGTATTTGTGTCAGATATAGCTGGTTTAAAGCATGAACATGCAAGTGGAAAGGTATTGAACTGTGAATTCTGACTGGTCAGGACCCCTCGCTGCCACAACGAGAGGAGGCCTCTTTGACTTTTAATGTCTTCAGCATAGAGCTTGGTTCCCATTAATGGTGAGTACTCTAGACAGCAGACTGTGGATACAAACTTAAACCGTCGTATATTCTGTGTAGTAGTTGCTGTTCACACGGGTAGCAGATTTCAGGATTCAAGGTAAAATTTCTAGTCTATGTTTTATTAATTGCTGGAGCGAACACACAGACTTTGAAAGTCTTACTCAGTGTGTTCTTGCCTTGAATGTTGGATACTACTTATTTCATGTTCAAGCAATAACAAGAAAGGAGAACGCTTCATTTGAAAGAAGTCATCCTCAGAGAACATACATCTGATCTGCAGAACACTGTTGCATAATCAGAAAGTTTGATAAGAAACATTAACATGTTTCATTTCATCCTGGCACAGAAACATTACTGTGAAGAGGATGGGAGGTATATTCTCTGGCACACTGGCATAAAACTTGTTATCCTATAATAATATCACACTATAAAAAGAGGTAGTATGATCTGTAGATGTAGCAATAATTGAGGTGTGACTTCTGTTTCTAAGCCTAGATTTTTTTAAATGTCTCACATTTTCTTGGAAGTAAGAAAGAACCTGATGGGGAAGAATGTAAGACTTGTCATCTTTGGTTTCAAGTAAACAAGTCATTTTAGCCATCCTGATACTTTATGATCAATTGTTTCCCATTGCAAATCTTGGAAGAACCACCTCCAGAAACTTTTAAGAGTCTCTTGTGCCTTTTGTGTGCTGAAGCAATTGTACAAACACTGCATACACTTCTGCTTTGCTACAGAAGATATGTGCTCATATCCCCAGCTCCAAAAACACTAGTGTTATTTCTACCTCGTGTCCACATGTTGAAGGTTGTGCGTATACCCATGAAATGCAACATCAAATAACAAGCAGAGTTCAGTGTTAGAAAAGTTATAAGAGAATCCACAGTGGAGAGACCATATTGCAGGGCAAATAAAAATGTTCTGACAATACATAATTCATCATTCAACCATCTTTCTCTATAACAATTATGCCATTACAGGAAAAAACAAACAACTAAAAAACTCCCACCATGCCAGCTAAAACCATCCAAAATACTATAGATGTTATTGTAATAGCTATGGTGTGTATAATGCTGAAACTTCTTATTCAGTGATTGTCTTCTTTATAATGGAGCTTTGAAATACAGTTAGGTATGGTACAAAAAAATCTATGGCCAATTTAGCCACTCAAACAAGGCTAGACATCTCAGACTGCAGTGGGAGATAGCTTGCCACAAGATGTGCTGATTGGAACTCTATGGAAGTTTCTGCTTCAGTGATTCCTGGAACAGATAAAAGCTGTGCATGAATTCAGAGGGGAGCACAAAGCAGGCAAAGGCACTCGCCAGCAGCAACAGACTTTGGAATTTAATAGGAGATTGTTCTCCTCTCCCACTGTTCAAAAGGAAGTCTTGGAATCTGCGATAATTGCCTTAAAACCCAACTGCTGTCTCAAGAGCATAGAGAGAGGAGCAGGACTCAAGTGGTAGAGGACCAGCAGTCCCTGTATACTTTCTGTCTGATTGGAGAGCTCTGAAACAATGAAATATATATCAACACAAACAGTCAAATCATCTCCTAACAGTCTTGGAACATGGGAAGACTGTTTTCACAGATTTTGTCACCGAAGAAGAGTTCATACTAGGCATCTGGTACTTAAACAAAAACTCAGAAGACTGAAGTGAAGCACAGTATTTTATTAAATTGTATAAGCAGACAGGTTGATCCAAAATCCATACTCTATTCTGCTGACCCTGAAAAAAATCACACAGTAGCCCTTCCCCAAAACACAAGTTTGTTGTTTAATTGCTAGTACCTTGCAGTATGCAGTAAAGGCAGATATGAGTTGAATAGAAAACAAGCTTTAAACAGAAACTGAATTATTCTAGGATGCAGCTGAAACTGGGATGTCATCATGAGCTGTCCCAGTCCCCAGCCTGAGAACAACATACATATATGTGCATATATATCCTATATGTGAAGTCTTTACTTCTGAACTTCCATAATGGCTCGTCCACTTTAGCAAATCACCTAACAGTTGCCTGTTTTTTTTGAGCTTTAATTCTTTGCATCAGGAAATGACAAAATCAAACTTGTGGAAATGAATATAACAAAAAGTAAGGGTTTGCCATCTAAGAGAATTTTTTTGTGGCAATATAGGTGGATTGTGCTTTTTACAGTACTCTTCTGCAGAAGACTGAAGGTTCTTAGCAGATCTGTAAATCTGATAATGAAATATCTGTACAGTGTGTATTGAGAAAAATATAATAAGTTTCAAATTTAAATATATTTTTGTAAAGGTAGTAAAAATAGCATTTTATACTTTTCCACGTTTTTTTTCTTGACCTGGTTATGTGAATTTCTAAATGGATTTTTTTAATGAGGAAATGAGGAAAATTCAGAAAAATATGACAATTTAAAATCTGGAAGACCAAATTCATTTATCTTTATAGAAAATAGCAATCAGCTACACCGAACAAAAATAACTCAGGCAGTTAGCTCTCACCAGCTTGCACACTCTACTGATATATGCCATTTAATGCTTTATATCCATCTGCCAAACCCACCTGGGTTTCAGATGGGGTATTTGCTAGTATGTTATTGGTAATCTTCACTTCATTCCCTATGCCATCCACTTAACACTTTCTAGAAAAAAAAAAGAAAAAAATGTACAGTGTGTCAGTGTGTATTGGGTCATAGCATATTAGTCTAAAGGCTACAGTAAGTGGAGAGCATATTAAGAAGTACATCAGAGAGTGTTTCCTTGTCATTATGATCCCCATAATGAGTCAGATAGAAGTCACAAAATCTAGAGTCAAAAGTCAAAGATAGATGGATTCTATTCAGTGTAGGCAGAATTCTATTTGTTTTTATCAGGTACCTTTCACAATGAGAATATGTCTAAACAGTTACAGAAATACTGCAAGTGCAATTGTGTTAGTGGCTTAGTTGTACAAATACTTAAGATCTACTGGAATTGGAAACAACAATTAACAACTTTGCAGTTTCCTTCTTGGGGTTTATAGGGTGCTGCAGGTCTGCACAGAGGTGTTACAGAGATAGTGTTGTGTCCCCTCTCAGGATCTCATGATGTGAAGAATTACTTAACCATCTTTCTCCAAGGCCCTGGTGAGCCAGGAGTCTTTACCCAACTAGATGACATTACTGTACACAGACTGAACAGTGTTTGGGAAAGTATGATAGGAAGTTGGCAAGTGAGTAACAAACCCTCACTGGCCTGGAACACAAAAAATATCTATCTAGTCTTCTCACTCTCCATGGCATGTCATGTCTCCAGTCTTTTTTGAGGAAGCTGAACATGGTGAGTTAGAGATATACCTGCCACAAGCTCCAGCAGAACATAACCAGGGGTGTTGCACTACCTTCAGGCCTCAAATAAAGTGGCAAGGAACTGAACATCTCCTTGGTCATTACTACAGAAACACATGCAATAAAGTACTGTTTTGTTTAATGGAAACTCTGGTTAGCGTAAGGAAAAGCCCTTCTTGCATTTTCCACACTGCAATACAAGGGGTGCACACGAGAAAACTGTGTTTCCTGAAAAGTCCAGCACAGACCAGGAGATAAAAAGTCAGTCTAACAACAACAGGGTAAAAACTAATGGTTTAACTAGGTCATCCCCCTTGTTTTCATATATTAGTGAACATTATGGGTGATCTTGTTCCAAGAAATAAGATTGCATGAAACCTTCTTGATACATCCTCTACAAGGTTGTCCTCTTCTTAAGGCAAAGAAGGCTTTTTTTCAGGCTTCGGTGACTGAAGACTGTCTTAACCTTGTTGGCCTAAGTCCTGCAGTTTCCCATAACTAACAGTCAGACTTCCTTCACAAACTCAAGGGCTGAAAGCGGATTATTTTTAGACATCAAGTAAATGACTTTCAGCCTTTTTACTTTGCATTTTGACACTGACCTGAGTAACAAGTAGTGCTAGAAACCATTTCTGTGTTAGATGAAGGCTGAAAGAAAGCAACGGTATTTTTACTGGATCCCCAAATGAGTCTCAGTGCATAGAAGATGGCTCTATCAGCTGAAGATGAGCAGTATCATCAACAGCAAACTTCACTGTCAGAGCTAATTTTCCAGTCTCCTTGGAGAAGTTGGTTGTATATGCATCCCTCTTCAGGCACCTGCAGAGGATGTGGGCACACTCAAGGACAGGAAGGCTTTCTGTTTCCCAAATATGCAGGTGTGTGCAATGTCAAGCGTCAGCTCTGCATTTTCAGGATCATTTCATAATGCACACATAGTGCAGTTTTGCTGGATGTCAGCACTCTATTTCCTCACTGACAAGAGTTGTGGGAAGTACAAAAGTATGCAGACAGCTCTGATGGACAATTACTCTGCAGCTCTTTCAAGGATTATTTGTGTTCTTGCTGTTCTCCGAACTGCATCCACAAAGTCTCTGGCAAAGAAAGGAGGGTTTGGTGAGAAAACTGTTTATTGCACTTAAACATGGCTGAGGAAGGAGTTGTTTTTATTTCATTTACAGAAACGTGAGCTAAATAATGAGCACTAAGGCAACTCTTGGTGGTTTACCATTTTCCAGGTTGCTGCTTATTTTGGTATTTATTTCACAGGATAATTGTGGACTTCCCTCCAAGAGCAAAATGAAGTGAGCAGCAGAGAGAGGTAAGATCGGGTTTAAAAGTCAAATAAAGAGAAGCAAACAAAACAATGAAAAATATGAAGCAGAGAAGCTAAGCATATTTAAAGTCATAAGCAATTAGTAATTATAAGATATGATAAAACAGAAGTACAGACTTTGACATAAAATATTTATGTGGTTCTGTGTAATTGCTTCTAAGCTTGATACTAGTGTTTGGGGTCCACTTCTTTTCTTAATCCTGCAAAAATGAAATTTCATCCTCCCCAATAGCTTATATACAATCTTAATTTCATCTTCCCCAATAGCTTATATACAATCTTATACATGTGATGACCCTTAAATAAATATAGCTGTATATCATAAAAATAATTCATTTAGAAGTGAATTAGAACATTACAAAGACATTCATTTATTGCTTCTTTTATGTTGTTTCTATATTTGTTTACTTATATCTTAATTATGTAAGTCAGGGTGATATAATCCTAGCAACAATGAGGGCCAGATGGAAGTTTTTTGCCCTACAGCTGAGCATGTGACACTCCTCCCCTCGCAGCTGCAGCCTGACACAGACATTTAGCTGATGCTGATGCTGCCAGAGAAAGGAGGTATTTCTGAGGAGGTGAAGGAAAGTGTCCATACTTCCACAGGTGGCATTGGCAGCTTTGCTCCATGTGTTGATTGTGTGGGGAGCAGGAGATGACTTTCAGCTGTTTTCACCGCATTTGATGTATGAATGGCTACTCCTTCTCTCTTCAGGGGAAATTCTCTGCCCTGGATGGAGACTTTCAGTGGACCACCATCTAATCAAGGCAGCAAGATGAGATGTCCTTCTTAAAAATATTGTATTAGAAGAGTCTGAGCTGAGGGTATTGTGTTGAGTCATACTGAAACTGAAGAGCAAAGCAAACCGGAACAATGTGAAATACCAGTTCTAAATAATACCTTCACTATTGTTCAGAAAATGTGATATGCTACAAAACCCCATATTCATTCAGGTTTTAATACTATATTAGGCAGAAGAAATTGCTTTACTTACTGGAAAAAAAAAAAAAAAAGCAAGTATCCCTCATCCCAGTTCAACATAACAGCTTTCTCTTAACAGTGGGAGGAAAGAGTGAAAACAAGTTGTCAGAGAATGCTTTAGGCTTTAACTCCATACTTGAAAAAAAAAAAAAAAGACTACTTTTGAGATACCATTGATATATTTTGACATATATTCATGGTATAGCTCAATCTTTCTGGTTGTAAAGCTTGAACTGGGGATGAGATCAAATCCAAGTGAAGGATTCCGGTTATATCCCTATCCAAACCACTTTGAAAATACCTGCCATCAATGCTAAACAATCCATTCTGAAGTCCTGAGAAAGTTCTTCAGCATTATTTCATGTTGCTGACAGGTGACTCCTCTCTGGCAGAGATTATTCAGCACTATATAGATAAAGTTAGAATCTTATCAGAGGATGGGGAATCATTCCAATTTTACCTTCAGTTTGGCAATGAACTTACAACAATTATAAATCCCTCCCAGCTGTCCCTGAAATCTCCCCTTCAGCACATCACTGTAGGGAAGGCATCAAGTTCTGTAGCAATCAATCCCTTTTATATCTCTCCACAGACATGTAGACTTCATACTGGAGTTCAGACTGTGTTGCTGGCTGAAAAAGATAATTAGTAAATCAAATACCAAATGAAATCATTCAAATAATATCCATTGCCACCGTTTAAGCAAGGAAGCTGTTGCTGAAATACTTTCTTCACCTTTTAACCCATTCATATATATAACCCAGTAGCTCCTACGTAATCTTCCCAACCTCTTTTCAGCTCATATATTCAGTCCTGTGGATACCATCTCTCTCATTGCATGACCCATAAATTGCCTCTCTGTACTTGTTTTCTGTGGTCCTCTAAACAGCCACCTTCTCACACATCCTCTGTTTAGAGTGTGCTTACATCATGCACTGGATGTCATCATTTGCAAAGTCAATATTTCCTTGCTCTGTGAATGTTTTTTTCTGATTCCTATGCTATGGTACTTTCCGGGCTGAATAAATCTCTGGCTGTCAGTTACTCTTTATTTCCTCACCTCTTCACTTTGGCTCTTGGGAGGATATTTCAACAGATGTTTTAGAGAGACAGAAAAAAACAATAACCTATTTAACTAATGACCCTCGGCTATGCTATCTACAAATGAATGTAGGCGCAGAAAATTGCCCAGTTTTATACTGAAGCTCTATGCACAACACTCTTATGTGCATTTTCTAGCTATAAAATATATGTTTATAACTTCAAGAAAAGAATGTATTATTTCCATTTAACAGTATTTATTCTGATGAAACTATGGCACTCCACTAATTACTTCCTGGTTATTAAGAATATTAATAAAGATCATGTTCTGATTTTCTGGTAGAGCACTGCTGACTCTTCTGTTTATTCTTACCACAGTGTTTCTGTAAAAAAACAACATCTGAAGCCATTTTATTACAGTTGCTTTTTTACAAAATCGAATGTCTGGAAAAAATTTATTGTCACTAGCTATTAGAAAGAAGTGTTTTCTGTTCAGAGCAGCAATGGCAATGGCTTCTTTCTTTAGGGGAACATAGATATGTCACAGATTCAACTGCATCTTCATGTCCTATCATGACTGTACAAATCACAAATATTCCTGGTGTTTGTACCAACAAATGGTTTCTTTTCTATCTTCCTACTATTGAATAGGTTATGTTTAATTCATGAAACACACTTTCTAAAAGGAAGTGGTTATTTTACTTTATTGATTGAGGGGTGGCGGAGAACATGACTGAGAAAAAAAAGTGGAGAGAGCTTGTGGGAGTTGAAAACAGAAAAATGAAGAACTTCATTTCATTCGCATTGAAGAGGATAGATGAGTAGGGATACACAAAGAACAGCTGAGGATGAGGTTTCAGTGTGAACAGGAGGGTGGTCCTGAAGAGATGTAGATCTTTGCATAGAAACAGCTATTTCAATGTGTATTTGAATTAGCCAGTGAGATGAGGTGAAGGAGGAAAGAAGGGAACCCATAATGATCGTTGTTCTCTATAGGTGGATGAAGGTGGCTGTGCTGGGACCCTTTAGAGGGAAAGATATAATGCAGGAAGAACAAAAAGTTTAAGGGGAGAAGTATAAGAAATATAGTCATGGCATCAGGCAGGACCACAGAAATGGAAATGTGAGGAGGCAAGGTGGTGAACATTGAGGAAAGGAGACAACAAAGGTCTCTATCTGTGACCAAAAAGACACAGGGACTGTGATTGAAGGGAAAGGGAAAAGAAGGAGGAGCGCAAATCGTTCAGCTATAACTGGGAAAGCCAGTGAAGCTTTCTTGTGAAATCTCATTCCTCACAGCAATATGTATATAAAACATACAGCACAGAAACTAAGCAAAACACTGTGGACTGTAAAATCACCTCTTAAGAACAGAGAGAAAACACAGGGTTTATAAAATCCATCAAGATCTTGTGCAGATGATCTAATAAAAATTACCATTGTTTGAATAGATGTGTTACTAAAACTTGTAATAAAGTATAAAACACAGGTCGTTATTCACTGTTTCCAAGACACTGTTCATATGGAAAAACAAGTGAGATATCATGAGAATGGTTTTATCATTATTGTTGATTCATGCCAAATTAGGTTTCTAATCTGTGTATAGAGCTCTTATTATTAAATCAAACATTTATCCTCTTGAGTACACTACTGCTTTGTTTAACTTCAGATTATGTCCTTTACTTACCACTGTTGTGCACCCTTCTTTTAACAGGGTTTAAACAGTTCCTTTTTTGCTGAGCAATAGATTTATACGCTTGCAGGGAATGGAAGAAAGATGTAGTGTTGTACAGTACTAGCATCCACTCTGTGGTATTTTGAACACACTGGAAACACCAGCTAATGATAATGGGTTGTGATTAAATCTTTCAGGGCTGCGCAAATGAATGGCATCATTTGGGAGAAAAAAAAATATTCCCTCTAAATCACACAGGAAAACTGCAAGGGAGAAATATGGTAAAAGATTCTGTAGCTCGATCTGTTTGCAGGCATTCAGAATGTATAGGATGCAATGTTTAAAATCACAGTAGCACTTGGCCTAAATGTTTACTGACAGAAGATGCTTCTGAGACATTTCTGCAGCTGGTTACCATTTTATATCTTTTACCAGGAGAATATTTTATATGATAGCCTTGTGTTCCTCACACAAAGGGCACTAATTATGCAGCAGAGATTAATAAAGTGACTCAGATAAGGAACATATCAAATCCATATCCTGTGGTACCCCAGGAAACTGATAGAGGAATTAATTTATTTCCATGATGCAGATCATGGTTACAAAAAGCTTTAAAGCCATTTCTGGACAGAGTTAGGGCACTGGTACATGAGACAAGTTTAAGGAAGTTAAGATGTGATACGGTTTTAAAGCCCATCAGCCTCCATGGTTGCTTGAGTAGATGTTTCAGTGTAAAGTACTACAGCAGAGCAAAGGTAAAACAGATTATCCATCTTTTATTGAAAGGTAAGGGTGAGCTTTCTTGTACATAGGTAATTCCCACAGATTCCTCTGCTGCTAAGGGTTAACATTTTATCTGCATTTCTTTTTATGCTGAAAATAAAACAGAATCCAAAAAGCAAAAAATAACTATCTTTAGAGTAATACAGTAGTGAATACTCTTCTAAACAATAAAACTGTCTGTAGAAGGTGGGTTTGTTAGGATCTCAGGCTACATGGCCTTTCCACTACCACAGACACTTCTAATTAGCAAAATATTTCAAAATACTTCTTTTGAAGTGACCTGTTGGTCTGTGGAAGTGGATTAATCCACTGAGCAACTTCTGGGCTATGTTTGCACATTTGGTCTGGGTCTTGATGATACAAAGACCCTATGATGCACGTGCTTCATCTGGTATTTACCACTCTAACCCTTCTTCTACAAGATGAACAGTGCTGCCCTGCTCCATAAGCCCACTGAAACTTGAAAATTTTTCTACAACCTTATTGCAAATCCAGTTTGTCTGTGAATTCTTACAGTGTAGCTTTAGTATTTCTAAATCCCAGGGAAGAAGGTTTGTTTGGGGATATAGTGCAGCATAGAGTACAATGATTCAGAGGAATACAAGGCTTTCCAAGTTTGATGAGGCTTGTGGCAGTGTTTGCTCTGTGCCTGCTATCCATGGCCCTACATCCAGAGGAGAGCACAAATCCCACAGTGATCACCAAGAAGTGAGGCATTTGTTTATGAAAGTCTCATCTTCATTCCTAAATAGCTGAAAGTTGGCTTAAGATCCTGAACATGAAGTTTACGTTCCTTCGCATCATCTATTTTTACTGTTCACTATTATAGCTCAGCATAATAAATAATAATAAATGTCTGGTTCCCCACTGACTTTTGCTGAACTCCTGGCCTTAATGGCATCTACTGTCAGTAATTTATTAATTTTAATTGAACATTGTCTGTTTTCCAGCCTTTTATGCACTTTCAACTAGATGCATTCAAATTTAATCGTGTGCTAATATGCCACTGTATTATTTTAGTGTGTCTTACACTTTCTGAAATTCTTTACTGTCCCTCTGGATTTGAATAAAACCTAAATAATTTCATGTTATCTGCAAATTTTACTATCTTGCTACTTGATCACATTTCTGGATAATTAATAAATAAATCATTCCTGTCTATCTGTTGCAGCCTTTAAACATTCTGTTGCTAATATTTTATTACTCTGCCTCTCCTCCTTTCTCTCTCTTCACTAGTTTTGTGAGCATAACAGCACTTTACATCCTTTTCCTTGTTCATAACTGAACTGAATTCAAGAAATCCTTACAAGCAGAGGTGAACATTGATTCTTCTCAGAGATGTTTTCTATTCATCACAACAGGACAAATTAACTAATACCTTATGCTTGTTTTGGACTTGGTTTTTGAGTATAAAATGACTGAAGAATGTCTCACACACACATATACATCAGCTCTTGTGTTGTGAACTCAACTGTCTAGCTGTTGGAAATTTCTGCAGAACTGTTAGGAATCCTTTTTTCCAGTCCTTGAGGGAGAAAGTATTTTAGTTATTTTGAGAGTTTGCCCTGTATTTTCACTTCGGAAAAGAGCATCTCAGAGCTCCATCAGCAAACTCCTTTTAAACAAGCAAACTGTAAATATCTATCTTCTCAAGTATTGTGGGTTTGTTGTTTGTTTTTTTTGATTTTTTTTTTTGTTTTTAAATATTCCTTTGGGTTTTCCTTAGTTAGTTCTCCTCTAAGCAAGCTTTCTGCAAATCCCAGACTCCTCTGAGCAGTTACAGGGCCCACCTGTGCACCTGTTAGCACAGTGGAGGGATGGGGTATGGATTTTATGTGCTACACTTGTATGAAATCATACAAGCATTAATAATAATGGTTTATCAAGATATTAAATGTTGTGTGAAACTAGAAAATGAATCAGACCTGAGTTTCATTACTATTCTTTAACAAAAGTTTAATGTTTAATATTCAGTTCAATAAGATTGCCCTCTCCAATATATTCCCAGCATTGTCAAAATCATTGTCTTTTCAGACAATTCTCAAATAGCCCTGGGAAATAAAATATGGTTTTACTCTTCAGCTATTCAACTTGTTTAGAACGTTACTAAATTAAAAAAGCTTATTAAGGAAGACATGAAAACCAGCAAGGAATTTAAAATGTGTCTGCTACCTAAAAAAGCATTTTTTCCTCTTTAGTTTAAAATGCTTACACAAAACCTGTATTAATTTTAAATTACTAACTTGAGAGAGAAATGTAATAAAATGTTTTGCTAATGTTTTGTTATCTTTATGGCTTCAACTCCAGCTCAAAAATGCAATTAATTCCCTAACTTACTCTCTGTGGCGGATGTCATTCAAGCTGCGACAGCTTATTGGGTAGTTAAAGGGATAAAATCAAGTAGTCATTCTACTAATCCGTTTACAAGGAAACAGCTTTATGCATAAAAAGTGGAACTTACGTGGTCATTAGCAGATGCTACATCAAGCAACCAAAAATACACACATTTAAATTCTTAAGCACAATCTATGAACACTACACAGATGGTTTCCAAGAAACTGTACCTAAATTGATTACGATAAAAATGATCTGCTGCAATTGTTTCTGTCAAAAGGGAGAACAGAATTTGTCCCAATGTGTCGCTCTGCCCACTCATGCAGAGAACCCAGCTGCTGAGACAGATGTTGCTCTAAGCACTTTATTTTAGGGTCATTAAAATGGTTACAGGGGTTAGTCATTCATTGTTTTATAAATTGTGCTTACTAGCTGAGCTCCATAGAAGCTAGAAAACTTTCTTTGTGGTTGATCAAAAAAAGTTACACATCATATCACATTTACCTTATGCTTGCAGTAAAAATGGGTAAAGCACTTGCATAGGACAGGGTGAGAAAAAAAAATTATTTTCCTGTTTTATTTAGAAAAGTATGTTTGCTTAGACATGATGTAATATTGGTGTCTATTCTGTGATCATCTGAAACGTGAAACCTGCCTCAAATGTCTTCTGTCTTTCATTGTAGTTCCTTTATTCATTACAGAACTTGATTTTTCAGTACAGGTCATTCCTGTACAGTCTTCCTTGCATGATATTATGAGCAAGAAGTGTCAGACAAGCAAAGGTCTAAGATCAGTTGGTTAGATCATTGCATAGTGGGTCTGTCTACCTCCCTGCTGTCTTTGCAAATGCTGCTTTTTGGCAATTTGAGCATACTCAGGCTTTACTTAGAAATATTTGGCTAAATCTCTTCTCTGTTGGCAGATTCTATGGTTTTCCATGGCTCATCTAATTCAGGATTGACTTAGCTGTGTGCATGTGATGTATTGGTGCAGCAGCTAATGTGTCAATGAGAAACAGAACAGTAAAAAGATGAAGCTCAGTGAAAAACAGCAAGGTTGGCAGATTAAACTCTGTTTTAGATCATACTGTAGCCTTTTATAGGCTCCACTACCAAATGTAGCCAACTTTCACTCTTTTATTTCTTCTTTGTCCCTGTGTACTTGCTATTATGTCTATAGTTCTGTTTATCTTCCCTAATTGGTGGTTGAACTTTGGCAGCCAAATTCCTAATTCTAGGTGGTGATCATAGGCATAGTCTAAATGGTATTTTTCCACCTTTCTTTTGCACATTTAGGTTAACATCAGTCATCAATAAAAAAAAATTAGTGAATAAAATTCAGTATCATTTGACCTGCTTCATTAAAACATAGCTGCTTTGGTAGTGGATTGATTTCCTGAATTGATTTATTTCTCTTTCCTGGCTTAATAGGCTTTATTTGGATAACTGAGGACTGTTCACATGTAGCTCCTCATAACTAAATAATGTAGCATGTCACTTGTTTTGAAAATGCCCTAAAGTTAAATTTTTTAAATGAAAATCAGAATATCCTTAGAACATTCTAATGCTTGGAGAATGAAGTTACCCTTTACTCACAAATCTGGCTGGTTCTGAGGTCCAATAGCTAAAAATAAAATAAAATAAAATAAAAATTAGGTAAGGTGCCAGGCAGAAGACATGCTCAGAAAACATAACCAAAAAGTACTCAGTGATACTCAGGGAGAAATGGTGAGCACTCGGCGCAGGGGGGATCCGCACCATCCACCCTGGTGATGGCTGACACCTCTACCCAGACAGAGGTAAGGAAGAGGGAGGTAGCTGCACAGACCATGGCATGTGAGAAATGCACAGACCTCTCCTGCGGGGCAAGGACTGATGTCAGTCTAGCATGTAAAAGGTGTAGACAAGTGGAGGACCTTTTGCAGCAGGCAGCAATGCAGGAGGCATTGAGAAGGTTAAGGGACATTTACAAGTCAGAGAGGGAGATCGATAATTTTTTTCAAATACACACCAATGTGAACCCACAGCCTAATTCTGGAGAGCAAAGAGCTCCGCCAGCTAATGCAGAAAGGAGGGAAGTAGACAAAGATAACAAAACCAAAGAGGAGTAGAAGATGGTCAAGTCAAAATTCCAAAGGAAGAACAGATTCCCCCCCAAACCCAAGGTGCTCCTGCAGAACCACTTTGCATTTCTGCAGACTGAAGGGGAAGAACAACCCAAGCAAAATAATTTGCTAGAGCAGAGGAAGGAAGCCCTCTCAGCTCCCCATATAAAAACTGGTGCCCAGAAGAAAGAGTGAAGGGTAATAGTAGTGGGAGACTCTCTTCTCAGGGGAACTGAGGGACCCATTTGCAGCCCTGACCCACTTAATAGAGAGGTCTGCAGCTTACCAGGGGCTCAAATCAAGGACATCACTCAAAGATTGCCAAAGCTCGTGCATTCTGCTGATTACTGTCCTCTTTTACTATTTCATGTGAGCACCAATGATACAGAAAGGGGCAACGTGAAATCTAGAAGGAAGGATTACAGAGCACTCAGAGAAGCAGTAAAGGGCTAGGGAGCACAGGTAGTGTTCTCATCAATCCTTCCAGTCAAAGGAAAAGGCCAGGAAAGAGCAGACACAGTTAGTAAAGTCAATAAATGGTTAAAGGAGTGGTGCCAAAATCAGGGCTTTGGTTACCTCAGCCATGGTCTGCTGAGGGCTGATGTGTCCACCTGTCAGGGAAGGGGAAAAATTCTTTGGCCAGTGTCTGGGCAACTTAGTTAGGAGGGCTTTAAACCAAGGAGGATGGGGGAGGGGAACCTCAGTTCACCCCACACCCATCACATTTAGGCCAGAACCACTAAAAGATGCTCTGAGCCAGGTAAAGAATCACAGGCCAACAGGAAAGCATGTGTATGGGTAGATACAAGCCCTGCCAGTAAGACTGTTTCAAAGAGGGCACATCTCAAATTAATATAAAATATATTATATTTATAAATGATATCAACAGCATCATTGAGTGCACCATCAGCAAGTTTCCAGATGACACCAAGCTATGGGGTGCTGTTGATAAGTTGGAGGGGCGGGATGTCATCCAGAAGGACCTGGACAAGCTGGAGAAGTGGGCCCAGGTGAAC
>VWZO01022707.1:20525-31983 GCA_013396975.1 Bucco capensis
GACCATGATACTGTAGAATTCAAAATTCTTAGGGCAGTGAGAAAAGTGCAAATTAAGCTCATGGCACTTATTTTAAAAAGGCAGACTTTAGTCTCTTCAAAAATCTGCTTAGTAATGTAGTATGAGACAAAGCCATGAATTGGAAAGGAGCCCAGGAAAAACTGGTCCTTTTTCAAGGATCACTTCCTGCAAGCCCAGGACCAATGTGTCCCAACGAAGAGGAAGGCAGGCAGGAGTGCCAGGTGGCCTGCATGGATGAGCAAGGAACTCCTGGACACACTTGGGGGTAAAAACAAAGCTTACAGAGAATGGAAGCAAGGACAGATGACCTGGGAGAAGTACAGAGAAGTAGTCAGAGAAGCAAGGGATCAGGTTAGGAAAGCCAAAGCACTGAGAGAATTGGATCTAGCAAGGGGGGTTAAGGACAACAAGAAAAATTTCTATAGGTATGTCAATGATAAGAGGAAGACTAGGGAAAATGTAGGCCCACTCCAGAAGGAAACGGGAGAGCTGGTCACCCAAGATGCAGAGAAGGCCAAGGTACTCAATAACTATTTTGCCTCTGTCTTCACAGGCAAGGACTCTGGTTGTACCCTCCAGGCTACAGAGGCCAACAAGAGGGACTGGGAAAGGGAAGATTCCCCCCACTGTAAATGAAGAGCAGGTTTGAGACTATCTAAAGAACCTGAAGGTGAACAAGTCCATGGGACCAGATCAGATCTGCCCACAGCTCCTGAAAGAGCTGGCAGGTGAAGTTGCAAAGCCACTGTCCATCATATTCGAAAAGTCATCACAGTGTGGTGAAGTTCCCACAGACTGGAAAAGGGGAAACATAACCCCCATTTTCAAAAATGGAAAAAAGATGACCCAGGAAACTACAGGCCAGTCTGTCTCACCTCTGTGCCTGGCAAGATTATGGAGAAGATCCTCCTGAACGCTCTGCTAAGGCAAGCAGATAATAAAGGGGTGATTGGTGACAGCCAACACGGCTTCACCAAGGGCAAGTCCTACCTGACCAGTTTGGTGGCCTTTTACAATGGGGTCACAGCCTCAGTGGGCAAAGGCAGAGCAACAGACATCATCTATCTGGACATGTGTAAAAGCATTCGACACTGTCCCACGTGACTTTCTGATCTCTAAACTGGAACAATACGGATTTGATAGATGGACCACTCGGTGGATAAGGAGCTGGCTGGATGGTCACACTGAAAGAGTTGCGATCAATGACTCAATGTCCAAATGGAGATGTGTCACGAGTGGTGTTCCTCAAGGGTCAGTACTCAGACCGGTGCTATTTAACATCCCTTTTGGTGACACGGATAGTGGAATTGAATGCACCCTCAGTAAGTTTGCTGATGATACCAAACTGTGTGGTGAAGTCAACACACTGGAGGGAAGGGATGCCATCCAGAGAGACCTTGACAGGCTCGAGAAGTGGCCTTGTGCAAACTGCATGAAGTTCAACAAGGCCAAATGCAAGGTTCTACACCTGGGTCGAGGCAATCCCATGCATGAATACAGATTGGGAGGAGAAAGGATTGAGGACAGCCCTGAGGAGAAGGACTTGGGAGTGGTGGTGAACCAGAAGTTTAATATGAGCCATCAGTGTGCACTTGCAGCCCAGAAAGCCAACCGTGTCCTGGGCTGTATCAAAAGAAGTATAGGCAGTTGGTCGAGGAAGGTGATTCTCCCCCTCTACTCTGCATTTGTCAGGCCTCACCTGGAGTACTGTGTCCAGTTCTGGAGTCCCCAACATAAGAAGGACATGGACCTCCTGGAACGTGTCCAGAGGAGAGCAACTAAAATGATCAGAGGGCTGGAGCACCTCCCCTATAAGGACAGGCTGAGCAAGTAGGGGTTGTTCAGCCTAGAGGAGAGGAGGCTCCGAGGTGACCATATAGCAGCTTTCCAATATCTGAAGGGGGCCTACAACAAAGCTGGGGTAGGGCTTTTTACACAGGTGCATAGTGAACGGACAAGGGGAAATGGTTATAAACTTGAAGAGGGAAGATTTAGGTTAGGCATTAGGAAAAAATTCTTTCCTGTGAGGGTGGTGAGATGCTGGAACAGGTTGCCCAGGGAAGTTATGGCTGCCCCATCACTGTAAGTGTCCAAGGCCAGGGGGTTGGGACTAGATGATCCTGAAGGTCCATTCCAACCTTAACCATTCTATGATTCTATGAAATGCAGTGAGACACCAATTATTCTCAGAAGCAAGCACATTTCATTTTCTTCACATTCCTCTCAAACTTGCCAATACAAAAAGGAACTCAGCCAAGATAGATATGTTATTACCTGTCTGTATACTAAAAATCTATAAATTCTCTTAGTTTCACATAAATTTAAGTTGAATTTTTTCCATTCTGCATTTTAATCTTGCAACAAACTTATTACAAAGGCATTTTTTTTTCCTAGATTTTGTCAATATGGTATATTAGGTTCACCCATAAACTTCATCTTTATCTAAAGCAGGGATGGGGGGCTGCCATAGGTGATGTCAGTTTATTACAGTTTCATGACTAACTAGTAACTAGTAACTTGTAACTAGTAGCTGACTTCCTTCTAAAATAAGCTTAATAAGATGATGGCTGTATTACAGGCTTGGGGCCTCACAGAGGGCATTGATCTAAAGAGAAAATCACTTTTCCTCTCTGCTTTTGTCTTCCAGTACCACAAGGTCTTCAGGGTAACAACTGTCACCTATTCTGCCTATAAGCAATATTGACTCTAAAGCTTTTTCACGTTTCTGGAAGAGCTAGAATGAAATAACAAAGGTCTCTCTCATCTTCTGATATGTTGTTTTTGGAGGTGAGATTCAGCAAACCAATGCAAGTCCACAATAGTGGCAGAGTCACGCTTGCAGAAAAAATGTCCTTTTCAGTGTTGGTGGTTCATGCATTGCTCACAAAAGAAAAACAGCCTGATGAAAAGTCTTCAGTTCTTAAAAGAGTTTTTGATATTCCGCGCACCAGGCATGACAACATAAGGCTGATCACAGCTTGGGTGTCACTCCAAATTCCATTATACTTACATTAGATGCTGTTTGTTCCTCCTACAAATGCACTGACAGATTTTTGAAGTCGTGTACATGGGGTTTTTTTAGTCTATTCAAGGTTTGTAGTTATTTCAGACATGAAGTTGCTAAAAAATTATTAAAGAAAACCAAAGTTCACTCTCATCAACCCTGAACTAAGATAAACAACAAATTCCTTTTTTTAGAAACAAATGAATGGGAACTGGTTAGAAAGCTGCTTGCACTTAGATGGCTGGGAGTGCAAAAAGGGTGTGATGACTTGATGCATATTGTAGAACAGAAAGTGTTTCTCCTTGAAAAACCATCATGATACCTAGCTCTAATTCACTTTTTTTCTTGTATTCTCTTTCTGTTATGTAGCATCACCCACAGCTGAGACACAAAAGAATACCAGCATTTGTACCATTGTAGAATGATACTTACCCCCAAAAACATAAATTTTACATAGATTGGGAAGAAAACGTGCAATAGTGAGAAAAAAAAATTGAGACAAAACCTGATAATAGAAACTCAGTCTGCTAGCAAACTACAGCTTTTCTCAAGGTGACGTTGTCTATCATTAAGAACAGTTCCTACTTGTTTAAACCATCACTAAATAAAACTTAAGTACATTTGGTCTCAGAGTCCTTCTAGCCCAGCCTACGGTCTTCTAAAGTGTATGCTTCAATTGAAGTATAAGAATAAAACAGTTTTTTCACTTGCTCTGAAAACTCATTCAGCATTTCAATAATGTGCAGCTCAAGGACTTCCTCTGGTCCATGTATCCCACTCTCCATGCTATACTTAAGTTAGAAATACTCTTTCCAAGGTATCAAGGGAGAAATCTTGGACCTGTTAAAAAAACAGCATGGAGCTACATAAAGTGTCAACCTCTCATCAAGCTATGAACTACTATATTTTTATCTAAGAGTATTAGTTTAAGTTATGTGATAGCCAGAAGCTGAGAAGTAAACATCCTTTGGTCCAACTGAATCTATAGTCTTTTACATCCCACGAATATTTTCACCATTGCACATTCTTTCACTTAAAAAAACCCCCAAACTAAACCAAAACAAAACCAAAATAAAACCCAAACAAAACCCCCCCAAACAAGCAGCTCAACTATCTGATTAAACTTAGTTCACAGGGTAATAGAAAAGAAAGAACATTAATATATTTGGGCTACCCATTCACCATTTGCTGAAGGATCAAAATGCACCTGTGACTGCGTAGGTGTGTTTTTCTACTCCTGTTGATTATCTTCTAAATGTTTCTGATGGAAACCACATCCTCTCACTCAGAATTGAGAGTTGTTTATTAAAGACGCTGAGAGCACAAAAAGAGCAGCCTCTCCCCCCCAAAATATCTGGTACGGATATGATTGTCTATAATTTTCTCTGTAACTGAACTGTAAATGTGACCTTTGCAAACCAACAGTACTTTCCCAACTGAAAATGTTTTTCAGAGCCTTGCACTTCCACCTGTGGGTAAAGCGAATTCAAAAATATGATTGTCTTGATTTAGTAATAGATAAATCCTTTTTCTTGCCAGCGCAAATGATTCTCTAAAGTTCTAAGTAAGTGACAGCCAGTTCCTATCACTTTTAAATAATAACTTTAATATTCTGACATTAAAGGAGTGATGACCTTCAGCAGTATGTAGAAAGACCAAGAAAGCTAATGGTTAAAATACGCATTCATTCTCTCATCCTTTCCATTATCTCTCTTAGAAGAATGTCACATAAGCGTTATTAATGTTAGAGACTGTGAAATTTGGAGTGATGGAAGCAGTGAAAAAAACAAATCAGATGGCACATTCTTTTGTCATTCCAAACTGGACTTATTAACTTAGAAATTTCTTTCCTCAGTGTTACCAGTGGAGCTGGTGTTAAATTTACATAAATGCAGCTGAGAGTGAAGACATTTGTTTTCTTCATTTTGCTCTAAAGAGCTCTTATATAGTTAAATGTCCAGGAAAAGAGCATCATTGTGAATTCATTGTAAACCACCAGGACTTACATCATGAGCTTAGCACATCTTTGTTAGTTGACAAACCTGAAGGAATGTTTCTTTGTTCTGTTAAACACATAAAATTTTTGTAAAAGGAGCACTGGAAGAGTGCTTTTTAAGGCATAACGACACTCTCATAGATACTCTTGTTTAGTCCATTGACCTTTTTTTCAGGTTGGTCTTCAATAGGTGATGCATGTATACAAATAAAGTGATTTTTCACCATAGAAGTTATTCCTAGGTGCCTCCAGCTGTTTTCTTACTCCATGCAAGAGCAAGCTCTGCCATAAGATGATAGACAAGACACATAAGCCAGAAGGAAGTCATCCATGAACTTGTCCACAAGCTTTCCAATTTGACTAGCTGGAGATGTGTCCCTCAGGCCTTGATAAGATGTGTATGCTCAGTCTACAGCCCCTAGGTTGGCAGTGGAATATTCACATGCTAGTGGATTTGTTAATAAATATGTATAGAGAAGAAACACAACACAACACATACCACCCACCCCCGAAGTTCTTTAGTCTGAATTCACTGTCATTATTGTTGACTCTGCTCACATCTAAATGCTGGGGACAAGGCCCGACTTCACAAAAGGCTTAGGACTTCATGTCTGAGCTATGTGCCATGTAGCCTGCGTATTGCTGAATATATCTTCGACTTGATTTCTATATAGTAGATCCACAATTGTACACTTTCTTTTCATGGAGATGTTAGCACAGGGCATGCTGGGTTAGCTATTCCTCTCCTCCTTCACATCTGGGTGTGCTTCACATACAGTAAGTGCAGATAAATTTGTCACACTTTGAAAGTGAAAATAAATACCTTGACATTAGTAGATTGTAGTCATGCAGAGAGACAGCACAGAGTAGTAAGTGCACTGTTAAATTTCACTTTAACCATTTTGCAGGGTTGTTTTTTTTCCTCTGGAAATAACCTTTCAAAGACTTACTGGCTCTTTTGATCTTTAAGGTCTGAATTCATCACATTCAACTTTAAGATCTTAACTGAAGTAGCTAAGGTAGGAGACTGATGGGCTCTTGGCTCTGTGACAGTGAAGAGAAAGGGAACTGTCAGAGGACAACTGACTTTTGGTAGCCTCAAGTATGAGCTGAGGTGCCCATCCAGTGTTTCTGGAATGAAGATTTTATTCTTCTTCTGTCATCCCAAAAGAGCAATTCCACTTTCTCCCTTATTCTCTCTTTCTGCCTCAGCATTTGTAACAAGACACCAGAGAAAATGATCGTTTTACCAGCTTTTGGCTATATAATGTGCCTAATTCTCTGAATTCTCTGAAGATGGTGGAATATTCAAAAAATAACGTCAAACATTTTACAACAGGTGTTCCTAATAAGTTAAAGATTAATCAAGTAAAGCTTCAAATACATTTCCTGGAAGACAAAGACTCTAGTATTGGTCCAGGAAGAGGAATTTTTGGTAATAATACTTTGAAAGAAAAATTTCAGATGGTGCAAAGATAATAAGGTTACTTTGATCAAGTGTAAAAACAAGATGGTAAAAAGAAGCCTAGCTAAAAGGAAACAAGTGCATTATGGGAGACTATGAAGAAGGGAAAAAAGGAACATATACTAATATGTACAAACTAAACAATCTATATAGAACAAAGAACTAGCAGGTCAGCTCTGGTTGTAAGGAGAATGCCCAGTTTTGATCTTATAGGGCTACAACTCTGTTTCTCTCAACTGCTTTGTTGTCACACATGCCAGAGTTAAATTAGCCCGTGCTTTTATCTGATGAATCTACTTGCCAGCTGCCATTAACCCCAGCTCACCAAGGATGCGTGTGTACTGTTGCACTTTATTGGAGGAAACTAAAACGAAGCACTAAGGGTTTTTCTCAGTTTTTTTTAATTTTCTGAATAGTATCCAGTGTATGGCACAAGCATTTGACAAAGCCTCCTGTACACAGAAAGCACTCTTAAAGTCAAGCAAACAAAACAATTCCGTGCTAGAGAGAATAGTGTATCCTTGTGTCATTCAAGCTCCATAGCTCTGTGTCTTTCCTGTACAATGGTTCTTCAGCTGTAGTGGGCACAAGGTTACAGATCAGGTTATTATTAATTTCAGAATGTATTTAACAAGTCTAATGAAAGCTGGTTCATAATATTTGCTTAATAATGTTATCAGGATGAAGTTTATTACAAAGAGGAGAGTGAGTAGGCTGATAAAGCAGCTTTTGAATTAAGATTTATAGGTAGCTTGGCGGAAGAGATATGGTAATACCACTTAAATCTTGCACTGAACTTTTCATCCAGAGGTCTTAAAGCACTTGGAAAAGACACATCAAGGTCACTTGTAGAGATTTTAGAATTGGCAAAGACTGAGAAGGAACTAAGCTGTATCACTGATGTAATGAGACTGCAGTGTTGAGACCACAGATTAGCTTTGCTACAGTGATATATCTGACAGCAAAGGGAGTTACTAGGAAAGAACAAGTGCATTGCACTATACTCTGAATACTTGTGGAAGCCAAGGCATAGACAAATACTTTCTCTTTGGCATAATATATATACCTCTCTAGATCCTTGGTCCTGTGACCTAATAGTAGGACTAGAAGCACTCTGTTTTTCAGGTATATTCAAGTTTATTGTATGGTGGTTATGGAGAGTTTCTAATAAAATATATTTTTTCTCACTCAGCTTAGATACAAGGATAAAGAATAAATTGTATTCAGAATAATTTGATTAAAATCAATACGGTTTGAACATTTCATAGAAATATTTGCAAAATAGCTAAGTACAGTCTGGACTAGATATCTTTGTATCCAATTTCCTTGTAGTCTGGAAATGAGGAGTTTGTAACATGCTCCAGTACTGTGGCATGCTAACTTTGCTATTTGTATTTTAAGCATTTGGCCTGTGAGAAGAAGTTTCATTTTAAGAGTACAAGCAGAGATTGCAAGATGAGCTAAACAGGTTATGTCCTGCCAAGTATCCAGGCAAGTTTTTCCATTTTTCAGGAATTTTCTTCATTTTATAGGAATTGTGCTAAAAGTTTTCTATTTATATCTTTTTAATTAACACCCAATATATTTCCATCCTAGTAGTGTGTTTTCCTCTGACCATCCTTCTCTATGGGGTCAATTCTATCCTCATGCAAATCAGTTTTAATTCACCAATATGGAAAGATGTTTGAGATTCATTTCAAGATATAAAATGTCAGCCATTATCTGGTTTTCTTAGTGTTATTAAAGAAGCCAGTCCTGCAACACTTTACGTGGTTAGCAGAATCACAGAATATTCATGGTTGGAAAGGACTTTGCAGATCACTGAGTCCAACCAAAAAAAAAACAACAACAAAAAAAACAAATCCAAAACCTGCCCTCCATGCCTGCCACTAGAGCATGTCCTGGAGCACCATGTCTACATATTTCTTAAACACGTCCAGAGATGGTGACTCAACCACCTCCCTGGGAAGGCTGTTCCAGTGCCTCACNCAGAGCACAACCTGTAAGATCTTCATTATTTACACCAGAACTTTACTGTGAAGATATTGAAGGACTGAAAGGCAGCTTAGATGAAATGATAATTAGTCTATCAGCTTTTGTGCAGGAACTTCTATAATGGTAAATGTTGATTATTTGGTTGTACTACTTTAGATCATAGTAGCACTTGGAGATTATTCTACTGCCATTGAAGTCAATGGTGAAACATGGACAGTCTGCCTCTTGCTTCACATCAGCTATCAAATAGCTGTTGAATGATGATAGCTGTCAGATAAAAACCTGAGCTGAATTTGAACCAGCAAAATTTTACACGGTTTGTTTCTAATGCCACAAGATGTCTTTTGCCATGTTATACTGTGTGTATAACTTCAGAAAACTCTCCCACATGCCTCCATTTTCTTAGGTCACAAATTTAAACCCATACTGCTGCCACTCTAATATTAACAAGGTAACTAATGACTAGTAATTAATTCTCTGCAGTTAAAAATGTCTGTTGGTTAACAGTATTTTATAGTAAAGTGTCAGAGAGGAAACCAAACCATTGTATAACTAACTACAGAATGATAATTTTTTCAACCAAAATTACATGTTTGATTTCAATTGTTCTCTCTGTTTCTTCTACCAAGAGGTTAACAGGAATGGGAAGACTGTTAAAACTGTTGGTTTCTTCTGAAAGAGATTTTCTCTACTGAGGCATTACTTATCTGTAACTGGGTAATATATTTTCTGTATAATGATAAGCAAGAGAAATCAGGATCACATCAAATTGTTTATGGAAGTAAATAACTATTAGGATCCTGAAATATACTTCTAATATTAAATACGTAATGGCCTAATTCAGCTAAAGATACTGAAATCTCATGAAGCAAAATGGGAAGTAGATCAAATCTTATGTCAGCTTCATAAAATATTTCATATCTAACTTTTGATAATGTTTTCCATAGTGACTGTCTCCTACAATGAGCTTTTGAAAAACATTAGTGGCTGGTATTTATTGCTTCAGTCATAGTAAACTGACCATACTGAGTTCAATGTCCTCAAGAACTTATGAATCAGATGCTTCATATTACATATTTTTAGGGCAATTTAGCCATCAGATAAGAAAACATCTAAAACAAAATAGAGATTTACAGTAACAAGTTGAATGGCAATACAATCACAATCAAGCTATCTTCCTAGCAAGATTCTTAATGGGAAAAGCACTGTAAAAGGGATGCCATGGGCAAAATTCTCATTAATGAGGTTAATTCAGTTCATGTGCTGAAATTTATGTGAAATACTTCAATTAATTCAATAAAACATTAATACAAAAAGAAAAATGCAATAGAAATAGAATTGTGTGTCAATGTTAGTTTCATTCTGATGGAATAAATATCGCAAATATTGGAAAATCAAAATAGCAGTCCTTGCCTTTCAGAGGTTTTTTAAAGTAATATATTGAAGGACTACATTGTGTCAATAAAAGTCTGCTATACATTTTAAAGAATGCAATTCTTTAAATAAATCAGTATTTACATCAGTAAGATGTAAAGAATACATCAGTTTCTTACAAAGTAAGAATACATCAGGTTTTGTTGTCTTTTTTTAAAAATTTGCATACACTCAGTAATCTCCTGACATGTTTGAGCTAAAATTATAGCCATATTGTTGTCAAACTGAAAGAAATTAGACATGTTTGAAATTAAAAATGTTGCTTGCCTCAGTTCTCTGTTCTTCCTAATGGGATTCAGCTGAAGCTTTCAGTGCAGATGAAAATGGTGTGAGGCAGACAGCAGATATGAGCAGAACTTATTGTGGTTCTCCCTTCTGCGAGAGGACAACGGGCCTGATTTTAGGGTGAGAATTTGGGGTAGGCTCTGCCATTTGACATTTTGCAGTTTGTTGTGTGTAGCACTGGGGAAGTAAGTGTGCCTCCCCTCCAGGCTAGATAGATTTTAGAGGATGACTGACGTCTGGCGCTGAGGGATTGGGCACTTGGTTTTCTGTGGTGGTAGTAAGCTGTTCCAGCTGGAAAGGGTGTTGGGTCAGATGGCAAGGCGGCAGAGATGAAATCCAAGGCAAGCTGATCATTTTACAGCTGAGTGAGCAGTGTGTACTTCTCTGGGTAGTTTGGAGTCTTTTCTAAGAACATGAGGAATAATTTAAATGTTGTGAATGACAAATATTAAACATTAAAATAATCTACAGAGTATGGACTTCACAGAATATTAAGTAATTAATAATTATTGATCCTATGAATCACAGCCTAAGGCTTTAGAGTAAGTCTGAGCTTTCTGGAGGATAACATTGTGAAGTATGTTTGCTAATTGTTTATACTTGCCTTTAATCTACATTAAGAAAAAAACTCATCAGCTATTATTTGCCTTCACCATGAGGCAGCATACATCACAGCATTAATGTGAAATATCAGATGTCAGTCACTAGTTATTAGGTATAGGTTATAACCATATTGAATTTCATGTCACAGTATCACAGTATCACAGTATGTCAGGGGTTGGAAGGGACCTAGAAAGATCATCTAGTCCAACCCCCCTACCAGAGCAGGATCACCTAGACAAGATCACACAGGAATGCATCCAGGTGGCTCTTGAATGTCTCCAGAGAAGGAGACCCCACAGCCCTCCTGGGCAGCCTGTTCCAGTGTTCCGTCACCCTTACTGGAAAGAAGTTCCTCCTCATGTTAATAATATTCCTTCTCTGGCCCCGCTTGCTCCCATTCCCTCTTGTCCTAACATTGGATGACATTGAGAAGAGCCTGGCTCTCTCCTTCCGACACTTGCCCTTAACATATTTATAAACATTAATGAGGTCTCCTCTCAGTCTCCTCTTCTCCAGGCTGAAGAGACCCAGCTCTCTCAGCCTGTCCTCATAGGGCAGATGCTCCACTCCTTTAATGGTCTTGCTGGCCCTGTGCTGGACTCTCTCCAGCAGCTCCCTATCCTTCTTGAGCTGGGGGGCCCAGAACTGGACACAG
>VWZO01022707.1:32040-47920 GCA_013396975.1 Bucco capensis
AAAGCTTTGCTAAAGTCAAAAAAAACCACATCCACTGCCTTCCCCTCATCCATCCACCTAGTTATGCCATCACAAAAGGCTATCAGATTAGCAAGTATGACTTCCCCTTATGGAATCCATGTTGACTGCTCATGATAAGCCTCCTTTCCTCCAAATGATTGGAGAGGGTAACAAGTACAAACTGTTTCACCACCTTTCCAGGGATGGAGGTGTCAAACAGCAAGTTTGCTTTGGAGGTTATAGGTATAGGATGATAGATAGTGTAGACATAAGTATGTACTACCTGCCCTTACAGCAATTGATAAAAACTAAACCACCGGTGTAATAGGGTACATGAAACAGGAAGTTCTTTGTGTCCACCTTCCCTCCTCCTTCTTCCCCCAAACCTGTTTGTTTTTTTTTCCAAACTGCTCTGCTGCTGGCCTAGCTCCCCTCCCACAGCAAGTTGACATCAGTAGCCATGGCAACAAATGGGTGAGTGTGGGGCAGGCTAAAGCCGCAGCCAAGCCAAACCCTGGCCAGGCCCAGCACGGCCGAAGTGCCCCATCCAGGCAGATCACGTTCCAGCAGAGACATCAGGAAGTGGCTTTTATGTGCA
Source organism: Bucco capensis (assembly GCA_013396975.1). Lineage (NCBI taxonomy): Eukaryota > Metazoa > Chordata > Aves > Piciformes > Bucconidae > Bucco > Bucco capensis. Next base: position 32,639 of record VWZO01022707.1, read on the forward strand.
AATCACTCAGACAAAAGCCACGCCTGGCGCGGGGAGCCCTGGCATACCTTGCTCCCTATTTTAAATTGGGACAGAAACATCCCACTTCCTCTTTCGCTGTCTCTTTCTGCCTCTGCACCTCACCAAAAGACAACATGCAGGAGAAGAGAAAGGACGGCCGCATGGCCCTCTGCCATCTTGACCACACGGTGCTCTGCTTTCCATATAGACCGGGAACTTTTCCTTTTCAGTCATCCAAGTCTCTGGCTCCATCCATCATCTCAGCTCACCTCACCTTTCTTCCACCCTGACCGGACTATATTTCTTGCAGGTTTTATCACGGGTGGGGGGGGAGGGACCAGGAAAGTTTTTTCTACCTGTTTCAGTATTTGCACTGTTATATATATATTTTATTTGTTAAAGTTATTCTTTATCACTTTGCCTCGGGTGTGCATGTGTATTCATTCTATATTTATTCCTTTATCCTGGGAGGAGGAGGCTCTTATCTGGGTCTTCCTAAAAATTGCCTTGTCANGCTCTGCTGCTGGCCTAGCTCCCCTCCCACAGCAAGTTGACATCAGTAGCCATGGCAACAAATGGGTGAGTGTGGGGCAGGCTAAAGCCGCAGCCAAGCCAAACCCTGGCCAGGCCCAGCACGGCCGAAGTGCCCCATCCAGGCAGATCACGTTCCAGCAGAGACATCAGGAAGTGGCTTTTATGTGCAAATCACTCAGACAAAAGCCACGCCTGGCGCGGGGAGCCCTGGCATACCTTGCTCCCTATTTTAAATTGGGACAGAAACATCCCACTTCCTCTTTCGCTGTCTCTTTCTGCCTCTGCACCTCACCAAAAGACAACATGCAGGAGAAGAGAAAGGATGGCCGCATGGCCCTCTGCCATCTTGACCACACGGTGCTCTGCTTTCCATATAGACCGGGAACTTTTCCTTTTCAGTCATCCAAGTCTCTGGCTCCATCCATCATCTCAGCTCACCTCACCTTTCTTCCACCCTGACCGGACTATATTTCTTGCAGGTTTTATCACGGGTGGGGGGGGAGGGACCAGGAAAGTTTTTTCTACCTGTTTCAGTATTTGCACTGTTATATATATATTTTATTTGTTAAAGTTATTCTTTATCACTTTGCCTCGGGTGTGCATGTGTATTCATTCTATATTTATTCCTTTATCCTGGGAGGAGGAGGCTCTTATCTGGGTCTTCCTAAAAATTGCCTTGTCGAACAAAGACAACCGAATAAAAATAAACTCACCCTGCTGACAGGCTCACAAGCAGAGTATTCTCTACAATTTCATTGCTTTTATGCATTTGATTATGCCAGCCTTTTTCTTAAAAGCTGCATGTTGTTACTACCATAAATACATTCACTATTTCCCCTTGAAGATGAGCACAACATCTTCGTAAACTTCTGAGATTCAAAGCATCGCTGTAGAAATGCATACCTTTAATACCACAGTACGAGTCAGACTCATCTCTGAACTATCAGTTTAAGCTTCAGGAGTCATCTGAAACTTCAGAAAGGTGGTTTTTGTATCATTCTCATAATATCCAATCACAAAAAGTAAGCAATACTGCAGAAATCAAATAGCCCAGTTCATTGTATACACACATTGCAAATGTGTGTAGAATTGTATATAGACATCTGAAAATTTGCCATGTAATAAGCAAACAGCTTAAATACCATATAGGGAAAAACATAGTAGCAATTCAGAAACAATGACCAGAAGTAATTGTTACTAGCAAGACCAAAGAATTGCAGAATAGGGAAGAATCTAGCTGAAGATACATGTTTTTTAAATGAAGATGAAAGTGTAAATTAAATGTAATTATGACACCAGAACTGGAATAGGAGCAATACAAAAGAAAAAACTGAGATGCTGTACATGTCCAAAAAACATTTGAAAAGTAGGTTACTTTCAACACATTTTAGAATCGATATTTGGAAGTGAAGAAGAGGAGAATTCATCTAAGAGTTGAGCATCTGTTTTAAGACAGTCTCCTGGACTTTCTCCTTCAGGCAGTGGAGACAAGGATTGGAGCCTTCAGAATACTGACTAGCTCTTCCTAAGAGTTGAAATAAATCATTCTGAGTGTCCATTCTATTCATTGATGTTAGAAGGAGATCAGATAAGTAGTCAGGCTAAACACTATACTTTCTGCAGAATTCCACTCAAGTCAGGGAATGTAAACAGTCAATAAAAAAGCATAGACTTCTAGAAGAAAATCCATGTTTTAGCTGAGTATTTTAATGATGTGTTTATGTTGTAGTTTGAGGGCCAAGGCCAAACTGACCCCTCCCCTGCTTTTCTTCCCCTGCCTTTGCCACAGGAGGGAAAATGAGAGATTGGAAAAAAACAACTTTAACTACTTCAATGAAAACAGCAACAGTAGACAATATATGCAAATATATACAGAGCTAGCACCAAACCCCAAACCTCCCTTGATGGTTACTATGTCACCATCCCAACTGGTACTGGGACAGGAGGCCTCCAGCAGCAGACAGGAGTCAGACTCAGGGGAAGCTGTATCCTAGAAGCTGGATTCAGGAACAAACAAAAAAGAAGCAGAGAGAAGCAGCAAAGATAGGCCCAAGCAGAATAGCAAGTGGAAAGAAGAGGGCACAGAGGGAAGTACCCCTTAGATTTATATTAAGCATGACGTGTATGAAATGGAATACTTAGTTGGTCAGTTTGGGGTCACCTGTTTTGGCTGCTCCTTTCCTGTAGGTGCAGACTTTTACCCTGCACCCCCCTCTCAGTACAAGCCACAAAAAAAAAAAAAATTAGCAGTGGCCCTAGTTTATATACCAAATCTCCAGCAGTAAACCCAAACATTAGGCCTAATCACTGCTGGAAGTAGGCACTGTTTCTGAAAAACATACTGCCAGCTTCAGAAATGCAGTCACTGAAAGGAGCCTCGGCTGGAAAGCAAGGCCACCTAGCAGAATCAGTTCTGCTCCAGCCCAACCCAGGACAGTTGACAAGCAAGCTTTCATGTGTTCTGAGTCGTCTTCCTCTAATTTTTTTTTTTCCTAATTAGTGCAATTATAGTTAATATGCACACTAATGCAATTCTAGAAGTGCTTTTGATGTGCATTTATTTCATGGCATTTCTAAGAGTTTATACTTCTCTGAAGCATGGCATTGAGGAACTATTATCAATTTGCATTACTATGGACAACTGAATCAGAACCAAGCTCAGTGTCAAATTCTTCTCCTTATGTCTGAGAAATTACAACTGTTCTTCATATGTCTAACACCTGCTACCTCTAGCCCGAGGGTAAAGGGATAAATGAATGGACTTGATTTAATTTCTTAGCCTGCAGTATACTGAAGGAAAAATTAAGGCAGAAGTTGAGAAGGATATCTGCTTGACTTGAATTTTCTAATTTGAACTTGGTGAGCAAGCATTTTAGTTGTGAGTGATTTAGGAGAGCATACAGAAAGGATAAACAGCAGTAATGTGATGAACTGTAGTTTTACATTACCCATCTGAAAAGTGAGATGTCTGAGAAAATTTCAACCTTGTAAAGACAGAATTCTGAATATGTGGAATTGCCTCTACTGTCCAGTAATTTTTTTTGCCTGTTTCAGGAAGTATCTCAACTTGAATTTGTTCTAGGGACAAGAACAGCTCTTGGTGCCTGTATAATTATTGTACCCATTGTTCTTTATTTCCTTAGGATCATATGATAATTCACTTTGGAAATGATTCCAGGAGTTCTCCAGTTCAATCTCCTGCTCAAACAAGAGAAAGCTATGAGAACAGGCTAGATGGCAGTGGACTTTACCTACTCAGGTCTTTGAAACCTCCAAAATGAAGGCTGAACAACCTTTCTGGACAACCTGTATGACTGCTTAGTTGTCCTTGTGGTGAAAAGTATCGAGACTGAATCTCTTTTGCTACTACTTGTGCTCATTGCTTCTTAGCCTTCCACTGTGAATCTCAGGCCTTCTTGCTAACCTTCTAGTAGGTACTGGGAGGCTGCTCTTAGCCTCTTTTGAAGCTATCTCTTTTTGAGGATGCATGACAGACAAGGCCAGTACCCTCAGCCTCACTCATAAGTCAAATGCTCCAACTCCAGACATCTTGGTGGCCTCCACTGAACTTACTCCAGTTTTACAATATCTTCCTTGTATTTAAGGTCCAAAACTATATGCTTTGTGTAGATATTGCCTAACACAAACTGATCAGAGGACAATCTTTTCCTTCAGGCTATGTTTCTATTAAAACAGCCCAGCATGCTGTTGGTCTTTGCTGCCAGGGTACACAGCTGGCCTATGTCCACCTTGTGTTCACCAGCATCAGAGGTCCTGTTAACACAGCTGTTTCAGAGTCTGAGTACATCAAGACCTTAATTGCCCTGCCCAGCCTCTGGGATCCTCACCCACTTTCCCTGCCCAAGACCCCATTTCAGCCCAATCTAGGGCTGTCAGTCCCTGCAGCCAGACCACAGCAGTGTTGATTTCTAGTCCTGGCTCTGCTCCTGTCTCTCTTTGCTCTTCACTGGAGCCCCTGGCTGTACCTTGTCTCTGGTTTATCACTTATTGTGTCAGAGGCTGCCAACAGACCTTGTCACCAGCCCCCTGAGACTGTGCCATGTAGTTGAGGGCACAAGCACCACTGGGTCACTCTCAGCTCCTGCTCCCTGGCCTTGGGGTTGCTGTGGGGCCATGGTGCTCCCCAACAAGATATATCACTGCCAAGCAGCCCCAGCCTGTATTTCTGCAAAGGTTTCTTCCTTCCCAGATGCAGCACTTTGTGTTTGTCCTCACCAAATTTCCTAAGGCTCGTGTTGGCCCAGTCCTCCAACCTAGCTAGGTCTCTCTGAATAGCAGCCTTGCCATTTTCCTTCATAATATATTTATGTAAATATATATACATAAATGCATCACTGCCCTATATTTTTGAGTATCAAAATGCTTTAAGTGTCTGTCACCCTTCATGACTAGATATGCGTCTTCAGGAACTACAGCATAAATTAAATTCTCTACTATAACTATGCTATCTACTGTGTTTGACATGTAGAAAATAAGTCTCCTAATTCTCAAATGAACTATTACCTCCTCCCCTAATTCTTAGTTCTCCAAATAAGAATTAAAAATTACTACTCTATTTCATTGGCTCAGGCTTTTTAAAAGAAAAATAAATAATGCAGCAGTTGCAATGTTGACTTAAATTTTTAAATTGCTCATAGGTATAACAAATTATTGAGGCTAAATTTAATATCAGCCTTTTGTTAAGGATGTGGTGCATTTGTATCTGATAAAATTGACTTTGCTGCACCATTTTTACAGTATGCTATTCTACTTGGAAATGGTATGTGACTCCTATGGCAAGAGACGATCCCCAGTGATACCATATAAATCATATTTAGGGCTCAGTTTAGGCCAATTGTATGAGGTTCAATAAGGCCAAGTGCTGTGTCCTGCACNTCGGGGTTTTTTGGGGTTGTTTTTTTGTTGTTATTGTTGGTTGGTTGGTTGTTTTTGTGTTGGACTAGGTGATCTGAGAGGTCCCTTCCAACCATGAAGATTCTGTGATTCTGTGTTTCTGGATGCAGCTGAAGCATTATTCTGGGCAGAGAGAATTATTTAACTTTATATATTCTTTCTAGCTCTCCAGAAAGATCAGATCAAAGGCCTACACATTGACTTCACTTTCCTAAATATTTGCTTATTTCTTTCTGGCAATATGAAGATTTTTTGATATGTTTTGTATATATCTAAAATTTCAACATTGTATTTACTTTTTTTCTCGATTGCAAATGAAATTTTTCTAGATGTTCATAAGAACTGGTGAATTTATCACAAAATAAATGTGGTTAGAGAGTGCCTTGATGGATGGAAAAGGCCTAATTCCTTATTTAAAATGAAAAACAAAAAAGAGCTGAAATAGTCTGAGGCTTGTATCTATCTGCTGAGTACACGGAATACCCAAGCTATTAAATAGGGAACCTCAGTTAGGCTCCTGTAATTAGTCACAGTGAATTTGACATTTTTTATCCACAAAGTATTTAATTACATGATATCAAACAGTTGCAAAAATGGGATAAAAGGCCTTGATTCTAAAAAAAGTGCTTTCTTGTTATGAGACCTACAGCTAGAACCTTGTTTTGAATTGAATGAATGGAACTCTGTTTCAGGTGAGTGCCCTATATTGTTTCTGTTTGTCTGTCTCTCCAGAAACTGAGTTCTGGCCATAAGGAATGTTAATGATTAAAAAAAAAAAAATATCATTTTATTACCATAAAAAGTTTTGGTTGGTCACTGTCCTGTTAACAAATATTTTTTTCTTTGTATAAACTAAGAATCTGATACAGCTGTGAGAGACAGCTTGCAAGCTCACACAAAAAGCATAGCACTCTGTCCAAAAGAAAACAGAAAAGGTGCTAAGGCAGCAGTATTATCCCCTTTTTAGAGATAGGTACATTGGGAATAGAAAGTACAAGATTACACAAATAGCCAGAGGTAGAACCTGGAATTCAGTCCAGTTATTCTATATCCCACTGTTCTGCAGCAACTCTAAGTTTTTAGAGATACGAAGCATTCCTCATATTAACGCTTGTCTAATTCTCCTGCTACTGACTTGCTCTGAGCTTGTCATTTAGATAAAGATTAAAGAAATACGTGCCAACCATGTGAAAAACAGAATACTATGTCCACCCAGCGAATTAAGTGTAGGTATATCTTTATGGACATAAAATGATACAAGATGTAAAAATAGTCAGAGGAATTACAGTAGCTTTAAATCCACTCCTCAGTTTTATTTATACAGAATCCCCGCTTCATAAAGTTGGGCTATAGGCATGATTTCACATTGACATCCAGGCACAGTCTGAAAATCACTTGCGCAGGCTCAAGGGTGCTATCCACTATCCTCTTTTTATCAGCGCGCTTGTAAAAGGCGCTGATGAGGAGCGTGGATGGAGCCCTCCCTGGATCTTAGTTCGCAAAGCCTAGCCACAACATTGACATCTGACCCCACTCTAGCGTAAATATCTTTTGAAAGAAAGGGAAAGGAAAAATTAAAATATAGAGGCACAGCAAAACCTGACAGATTACTTTGAACAGCATATCACCAAATTCCTTTAGAAGAAACATAACATTTTGAATGGCTTCTCTTTCCTCTTCAGAGAGTCTGTGAAAATTATAAACAGTTTATGAATACTTCTGTGTCTTCTGTAACATTTTGGGAGACTTTATAATGTGACAATTTAAAAGAAAGTATCTGTTCTCTTACAGACATTTTCCCCATTTCCCAACTTTCTTGTCATTTCTAGGGAACACTCAGCACTGCACACAACTACATACAAATTCCTGTTCTTGGTCTGGATAAGCCTTGTTTTACTGAAAATAACGTTGAAGTCTGAGCGATACAATGAAGCCAATTTTTTGTTGTTGTTGTTATTCTTCCTCACAGTTCTTATAAAATTCAGTAATTCAGTAGTCCAAAGCACTTCAGTATTTGTAAGCCTAGTGTGGCTGCATTGCATAAAATAGGTCAGGCATTTTCCAGTAAAGTAGGTTTTCATGTTTAATGGACATGCATTGATGTCAACAAGCTTACAACTGGCTTCTCTCAGAAACCTGACTTGTCTCTTTCCAATTTACTTTACTTACAGATGTCCAGGACTTTCTGTGTGGACTGTCATGGCTTAAAGACTTTGTAGCATCCCAGCTTTGTAGCCTCAGGCATCCTTGGCACTGAGTTGGTTCATGGCTTGCTGAACCTAAATCTTCTCATTGTCCCATAGCAGCACAGGCTGTATGTGAGGCTGTATCATCTGGATTATTGTGACTTAGCTTTAAGCAATTATATGAGGTACCTATGTTAGCAACTCTCAATGAGGGAGATAGATAGTGACCTACAGACTGCAGATAAAATCATAGGTGATCAAATCTCTAGAGTTCAACTTAATTTTAAAAAGTGTATAATCCAAACATACAAACAACTGTGCTAAGATATCTTATGCCTCTGTGTTTTGCTTTCGGAGAAAACTACAATCCCCTCCTCCACCAAATTTAAAATAAAACAACACTTCTAAATCTTTACCCCTCTCTTTCCAGTTGTGAGACTTAAGCAGATGTATTTTGAGGTTCTAGATTAAAGCATTTAGTCTAACTAAACTAAACTAAAATAAAATAAAATAGAGACAGAACAATGCCTATGTCCTACATGGACACATAAGGGATGGATATTACTGATCACCACTTAAACATTATCCTAAAACACAAGTGTGTAAGAGATAGTGAGAAGAGCTTCCACTGTTCTTTCCATGTTGTTCCTTCTACTTTCTGCATTTTGTAGTGGATCAGAATTCCTAAGGGTTTTCTGGAAGGAGCCATCCCTCTATTCCCATAAGCAGCTGGAAGAAGAGCTTTACAATGACATACGTTTCTGATTAATTTTTCCCTGTTGTTGACACCTAGGATGTTTGATACAAATAATTCATCCAAACTACAAAAGCAGAGAACTGCAGACCATGGACATTGATTTTGATCTGTGGTTTGCAGATGCCCAGAACTGAAGATTAATTCGAGTTTGTCTATAAGATAGCTATCTAGCCTGGAAAGTCTAGAAATTTGACTGCAATTCTTTGGAATACAAACTGTTTTCTGTTATTTCCAGAATTTTAAAGTATGATGAGACCACAAATAGTACACAAATTGCCACATCTCAGAATTTTGATCCTTCTGCTCCTCAACATAATTGAAATACTTTAAAAACATAGGCATAATAATAAAACCACAGTCTCTCAAACAACTTTTTGTAGTCTTTGAGAACTGTTTAACTTGTCTGTTAGGAAAAAAAAATTAAAACATATTTTTGTTTTCTGTTGGTCTTTAACACAAATATTGTAATAGCATGCTTCCTCCAAGTTTAGCCTGTGTGTATGTTTTAATCAATGTCCTTCTAATTTCACTCTCAGGCTCAGTTTTGCTTCTTTGTGTGACTTCAACAATGCAAAGCAGCTGCAAATCTAGTTAAACTTGCAACTCAGTTGAGATTGACAGTTCTTTGAACAGAGAGCATGGCTTGAAATATCTGGAAGGTAACAGTGTACCTGACATGTCTGCTTTATGCTGCTATTGTGCATTGACAATAAAGCCTCTGCTTAGGTCTTGGAGAGGGAAGTATGAACTTCAAGCAAATGATGATTCCAAATAAAAAAGCTTAAATCTCTTCTCTTGAGAGCTTTGCCAAAGCACGTCTAAGAGGCCAATCTATAATTTAAAAAATAAGGAAAACACTGGAATAGGTCAGCAGGGCCCCTTTATAGTTTAAATATTATGGTGGTTTGAATTTCTGCAATCTTTGGGATTTCATATATCACTCAATGCCAGCTGATACCCTGTGAGTTGAATCAGTATTTAGCTGACTTGTGGTCCTGTCCTTTTTTTCCACTAGATTGCTGTGGGTCTTATGGTTCTCATTTGAACTAGTTTTTTTACTTCTATCAGTTGTTGCATATTTCCCCATCCTCCTTTGTCACTGGGAATTTAATATATTTTATGTCTGGGGTTTTTTAATGAGTATCTCCTTTGTTCAGCAAGTTTCCAGCACTGTAAGCAGATTTTCTTACTCCTTTTAATGTCTGTGAACTAGGGTGGTACTTTGAAGAAAGATCTTTTAAATTGATTACTGGTCTCCATCTTTTAGATAAATCTCTTACTGGTGTCAGCCTTCATAGCTTTTCCTGATTTCTTAGACAAATACACCACATCTATTAAACAAGCAGTAAATGACAGATTCTTTGCTTCTTCATGAATTTCTTATTGGTTGACCCCATTGGTCTAAGCTGTGTAAAACAGAAAACCAGGGATTAATATTATTATTGTATATTATTCTTGCAACACAGGTAAATCTTGCCACATCTATGTCTTAATGTGTTGTGTTTTAACCTAGCAAGGCAGTTCAGCCCCACACAGCCTCTCACTAACTTCCCCCTGAACAGGTAGGGGAGAGAATCTAACAGGTAAAAGTGAGACAGCTCATAGGTTGACATAAAAACAGTTTAATAACTAAAGCAAAAGCTGTGCATGCAAGCAAAGCAAAACAAGGAATTTGTTCACCACTTCCCACTGGCAGGCAGGTGTTCAGCTATTTCCAGGACAGCAGAGCTCCATCACATGTAATAGTGACGTGGATAGATAAATGCCACAACATTTTCACCTTCCTCCTTCTCCCATCAGCTTTATATGCTGAGCGTGATTTCACATGGTATGGAATAGCCCTTTGGTCAGCTGTGGTCAGCTGTCCCAGCTGTGTCCCCTCCCAACTCCTTGCGCACCCTCAGCCTCCTTGCTGGGGTGGTGTGAGGAGCAGAAAAGGCCTCGACTCTGTGTAAGCACTGTTCAGCAATAACTAAAATTTGGTGTGTTATCAACTGTATTTCAGTCACAAACCCAAACCATAGTGACATACACGGTACTGTGATGAACATTAGCTATCCTAGCCCAAACCAGTAAAATCTGCCTCCTATTTTCATTAACAGTATTGTGATCCTGTCCTGAAAAGCATAAGGTTTATGCTGAAAATCAAGCATATATGATAGAACCGTAGAACCTAGAACCATAGAACTGTAGAACCATAGAATTATGGTTAGATTAATTATGTGTTAGAAGGGACTTTAAAAATCATCTAGTTTCAACTCTCCTGCCTCTAGTGGCAGGAACATTTTCCACTAGATTACACTGCTCAAAACCCTATCCAGCCTGGCTCTTGACAATGTTCCAGTGTCTTACCGCCCTCACAGTGGGGGTCAGGGATTTCAGTTTGAAATCATCACCCTCATCCTATCATAACCTTCCCTAATAAAAAGTCTCTTCCTATCTTTCCAATAGGCCTCTTTTAAGTACTGGAAGGCTGCTAACAGATCTCCTTGGAGCTTTTTCTCAACTCTCTCAGCCTGTCCTCATAAGGCAAGTGCTCCAGCCCCCAAATCATTTCTATAGCCCTCCTTTGGACCCTCTTGAGCGGGTCCATGTCTTTCTTCTGTTGGGGCCCCAGAGTTGAACACAGTACCCTACATAGGGTCTCACAAGAGTGGAATAGAAGGGCAAGGATCACCATGCTTGACCTGCTGCTCATTTGTCTTGATGCAGCCCAGGATACAACTGGCTTTCTGAGTTGCAAGCACACACTGCTGGTTCATACCCTGGTCTTCATCCACCAATAGCCCCAAGACCTTCTCTGCGGGGCTGCTCTCAGTCCACCCATCACCTAAACTGTAGCTGTGCTTGGAATGACCTCAACCCATGTATAGGATCATAACAAATGGGTGAATTAGTGGTTTATGTGGTGGTAAATTTTGAAAATAAAAGTATTTTAACCTCAGATATCCCATTTCAAATTTTAGTCCTTATTTAGGGATGGTAAGAGTTTATACGGAAGTGGGTTTTGTATTCGAAGTAGGATTTCACAGGAAGCAGTCCAGAGATATTTGGACAAAATGATAATTTTTATTATAATACTATTCTACAAATTGTTCTCATATTTCTCCTTAATTATTTTCTGAGGAAAAAAACAGCATGAAATAAAAATATTAGGAACACCTCAACTTTTCCAGCCTCTAACTTTTTTTACTATGAAAATTTCATTCACTGACAGTAATTATTAAAAATAAATGTCTTAGCCTGAGAGGGTTTTTTATTGTTTTCATCACTTTAATTGTTTAATTACCAGTTCTCTACAACACTTGCTAACTCTAAACTCTCAATATAATCAAGAATTCTAAAATATGGATAAGGAAAACTGGAATTAAAAGTGTTGGGATTTTTTTTGTTGTTCTTTTTCTAATATATATTCTTATTGATTAATTTGATTAGGTTTAGAGTGTTATCATCAGTAATTTTTATTTTGTGGTAATGGCTTTGTTGCCCACTGGTATCTAGTTTTTCCATAGAAGTGATCCAATATTCTGTCATTGATTAAAATATGTAATTGTATCATAGCTAGTTATTTATTCAGCATGTCATTGTTACTTCATGTCATGTTCTATGTGGAAATTCTGAAGTTTTTAACTTTAGAAGTTAGGATACTGGAGAAGTTAAATTGATTTTGGAACTTCTGATGCATTTGGCTTAAGACATTGGTGTGCTTTACTGAGTCTGGGAAGTTGATTTGAAAAAAAATCTCTGAAAAAAATCCTAGTGTATCTGGGGATAAATTCTGGACCTACTGAAGCTGGTGGCAAGACTCCAATTAAACATTAGCAGCATAGGGTTTCACTCTTGTTATATACTAAGTTTTGACATCTATATTTAGAAGTGATTCACATTTTAGAAGTGCTTATTTTCCCTGTTGACTATGAAAGAAATCTACCACAGATGTAGTTGAAGTTAGGTGAGGTGAATTCATTCAAAGTAACTGAGCCATCTGTCTTTTCATTGCACTGCTGAGATGCAAAATATATATCTAAAACAAAGCCCTCAGAAATGCTATTTATACTTGTATTTATATATTAGCTATGAACTTGGTTATGAACCACAATGTTGTTTTTATAGAAGGTGGACAACTACAATAACAAAGAGACTTCCTAGTTGAAAGAACTTCAGAAGCCTTAAGCACAAACTTTGGGCTAGCACTTCACATATATATATCTATATATATATCTATATATATATAAAACTGTGTAGGGAAATAACTACACAATCATCAGTAGATAGAGAGTGCTCTCATCGCCTTTGGTCATGATGTTGTTATATATATTCATATAAGAAAATTTTAAGGACGTATTTGAAGGATGTTAATTAAGAGGTGAGGGAGTATTTATAATAGTATCAGTGTAAAATTAAGTCTGAAATAAAATGTGAAACTTAGGAACTGAAGACAAGTCTGGCCTCTTAACAGTAAGTGGAAGAGTGAATTAGTGATGATCAGCTTCGCATGCAAGACAAGCAGTTTGTTTCTTGAGCTGTTCCATGGAACAGCAAATGGAAGAATGCAAAACAAGAAGTGATAGAAACAAAGTGATGATCCAAGAGCAGCAATATTTTGAAGATGTGCTAAAGCTGCATTTATTAGTTTCAGAATAAAAGATGCTGTTGCATTTGAGACATGAGTCTTACCTTCATATATGGGCTGTAAAGGCTGTATTTTAGGCATTTAGGCCTGTATTTTGGTATCTTGATCTAAAGAGCTAGAGGAGAGAAAGTGGAGCAGCGGAAGAAGTCTGGACAAACTCAGAATGAGATTTTAGTTCAGCTAAAAGAGAAAACTTTAGAGAACAAATGCAGAATAGTGATGCTGCTGGCATTTGTTTTGTCAGTTAATGAAACAGGGCAAAAAAAAGGTATGAGAGAAAATATCTTGGGGTTAACTGAAGAAAGCTAGGGAGAAACAAGAATACAGCAGAAAAAGCAAAACCAAACAAAACAATTAAAACAACAACAAAAAAAACCAAACCAACAACAAACCACCAACATTCTAGAACAATATAACTGGTGATGTGTTCTATGTAGGTGAGAGGTCTGGGAAAAAGAAAGTCCAGTATTTGCTCTAAAATTTTGATAAAGATGGTTACTTCTTAACTATGAGGCTTAATGGACTGTAAACAGTAAATAAGTAAACAAGAGGACATCTAATTGTGATTGTAAACATCATATGCAATAAATTAGAGATCAAAGAAAATGAAGTTATTGAAGGAGTAGGAAATCAGAATTTTTCTCAAAAATATGCTTGACTAGAATATTTAGTGTTGTAACTGGGGAAAGGCAAGATGAGTGTGAAAGGGACATCAAGTGGTAAATGATGGAAAGAAAACTGTTGGACCTATGAAACAGATCAGAAAAAAAGAAAAAGAAACTTCTGTATCTGTACTGAAAGCAGGGACAAAAAACAAATCAAAGAGAGAATGAAGGAGTTTTTTTAAATCTATATGTCTTGGAAAAAGACTAAGAGAAATTGAGATATAGGAAAAGAGAGGGTGAGAGATGGAGTCAAACAGGAAGAAATACTCTTTAAACAATGTTATGTGTGCCCTTGCAATTGATTCATTTAATTACAGATGTTAATGTAGTGTAATGCAAAAGTGAAATTTTTCATCTTACTGCACTGTAAATAGAAACCTTTTTCCTATGAAAGGAGGACAATCATTATTTCATTTGGCACAATCTCTAATAACATTAATCCTGGTGAACTCTTTTAGTATTACTGCGAGTATAACATAATCCATTAGGAATACCACTGTAATTAAACTAATTTTATCTGTATTTTTTACTTTTTACTGACATTTCTCTTTCTTTTTTTTTTTTCATTCTGCTTAAAGCATGCATTACACATTCATTACAAAGGTCAGCATACTCTAATGTGTTCAATATAAAGTTAAACGTGGTGAATCAGACAACTAAGAAAATAAAGAGATATTATCTCTATTGGGTGGCAACAACATTTAAAATTTGACTGTTCTCTAATTCTTCTGTGCAGCAGTAGAGTGTTGCCTTAGGTTCACAGAGACTCAGTGCTGCTAGCCAGACCACTCTAGGGACTAAAAAAAATTAGATTCATCCTTTTGGGGGGAAAAAAAAGAAAGAACATCCAAATTTCTGTTTGATATTAATTAAGTTGTATCAGAATTGAACTGAAGCGCCTGCGTACCACTTCTAACACACATTTAAGAAGCTGAGATCTGTAGTCTTAGTATGCTTTCCTGCCTTCCACCAATGAGCACCAAGAAAGCTATGTTTCTATGGTCTTATATCTCACCTCCATTATTGCTCTACACAAGCCACACTTTGCATAACTACCTAAAATCCAGCTTTGGTTTTCTGTCTTCAGAACTAAACGGCAGTGAACGTGGGTGATATGGTTAGGTGAAAGAGCCTTTTAGGGCAGAAGAATCCTTGCTCTGAAATAACAAGTGCAACCCCAGAAATCTCAATCATGTTATTAGAGTTTCAGCTGCAGGAGAATCAGCATTCTAGCTGCAGAGTTCTGGGTAAATTGTGGCTTACAGTAAAGATGTAGAAAGGTATTTTATCATTAAATACAGCAATCCAGCAGAGAGAATAAAGCCCTGAATCAAAGAATTAGCATCCTCTTGAGATTAAATGTTTTGTGTCTCTAAGATGAAAAAATTAAACTTATTCATGATCTAACAACAATAGTAAATATTTCAGAACCAAAATGACTCCAAACCAATCTCATAGGTTTTGTATTTTAGCTCACCAGTGTCAGCTGACATGGAGAAGTGTCAACACCAGTTACATAGTGAATAGTGACAGATAAATAAATACACGGAAACAGATATTATCCAAATATCATAGAATCATAGAACAGTTACA
>VWZO01022710.1:1796-15468 GCA_013396975.1 Bucco capensis
ATTTTTTTTTTCTCTGCACTGCATGAAGGCCAGCTTTTGAACTGCCGCAGTGCTCCCCACTCCGCCCACTCCTCACCTTGATTGGCTGGCGTGGACTTCCTGGTTCCACCTCAGCTCGGGTTGTTCAGGTAGTGCTGTTATCAGCAACCCCCCTGCACAGCAGGTCTAAAACTCTCCCCCCGGCTCTCCTCAATCAGTATGAATGCTCTCTCAGCGCAGCTCACTGCTCTGTCTCGCAGACTCATTGTGTCCTTCTCATTGCTTGATCCTGGTTAGGATTTGAACTGGTTAATGCAGCTGAAGTCCACAGATTAATCCAAAAAAGCCATATAAACCTCCTGTCTTCTCCTTACATGCATAAAAGTGTTAGATATCCATATTTGTTGTCATCCGTTACATTCTGTGTGACTGCAGTCTGAAAGACTGTGCACAAACAAATAGCCAAAGAAGCAGTGGGCAAGAAGGATGCAGGTCTCATCTCACAAATACAGGTTCTCAAACTGTCATAATTTCATCCTTCATGCAATCCATAATCCGTTGAAATCATAATATGGGGAAAGTTGATTAAATCAAACCCCCTAATGCTGCAATTTTTAAATTTTTTTGTTGTGGTTTGGGTTTCTCATTCTTGTTGGGTTTTTTGTTTGTTTGTTTGGGTTGGTTTTGGTATTTTCTGCTGGCTGGATGAGAACTGCCATGTGGAGACAGACCTGGGGGTACTGGTAAATAAAAAGCTTGATTTAAGTCAACATTTTTGACCTGCAGCCCAGAAGGCTAACCAAATCCTAGGCTGCATCAAAAAGAAGATCAAGGGATGTGATTCTGCCCCTCTACTCTACTTTGGTGAGACCTCATCTGAAGTACTACATCCAGCTCTGGTCTGGAGACCTCAGCATAAGAAGGGCATGAACCTATTGCAGAGGGTCCAGAAGAGACCACAAAAATGATCAGAGTGTTGGAATACTTCTGTTGTGGAGAAAGGCTGAGAGAGTTTGGGTTGTTCAGCCTGGAGAGGAGAAGGCTCCAGGCGTAATTTATTGCAGCCTTTCGATAATTAAAGGGTACTCCCTTTATACGAAAGACGGACACAGTCTTTTTAGCAAGGTCTGATGTGATAGGACAAGGGGTAATGGCTTTAAAGTAAAGAAGCAGAGATTTAGACTGCGTATAAGGAAGAAAATTTTCCCAGTGAGGGTGGTAGGGCACAGGAACAGGTTATCCAGATAGGTGGTAGATGTCCCATCCCTGGAAACGTTCTAGGTCAGGTTGGACAGGAAGCAAACTGATCTAGTTATAGGTATCCCTGTGCAGCGTTTTCTTTCCTTTTTGGGGAAGAGGGGGTGTTCTTAAAGGTGCCTTTTCCCAAAGGACACCCTGCTTGCAGCAGGAGGTTTGGAGTACATAATCTCTAAAGGTACCTTCCAACTCTAAACATTCTATGATTCTATGATTTTTATTTTCCTTATCTACTAGCAGGAACCTATAAATTGACTGAGTTTTTATTTTGAGCAAGGTATATCCACATTTACTAATTAATTTTTTGTAATATTTCTGGAAAGGATGGGCAAATTCTTTCTGTTTTTATTGCCCAGCCCCTGGAAAAATCAGCAGTTGCGACTGGTAATTGATATGACATCTTACATGCACAATCAAACAAAAGAAATGCACAAACGCCAAAAAACGGCACAATGCAGTAAGCAGAGCTGGACATCAGTTTGCTGTTTTAATATAGGATACAGGTTTTACCCATGTTTGTCCGTGATAACAGGGTAGGTCAATGTACCACCATTATCAGAACTCTGCCCATGTGACTCTGTTTTCAAGAGTCATGACATAAACCTTCTTTAAAGATCACACTTTCTTTCTGTGTAAAACACTTGTGCATTGAAGGAAGACTGCTATCTTTTCCTTTAAAACTGTTAGAGAGCAGAGAAGAAAAAATTCCCTGCAGTGTGCTGTGAGCTGTACACTATACTCATTAGTGACTTCATCCTATGAGCTGCCTGCTGTGGCTCACATCCAAGAAAAAACAAAGTTTACATTTAATTTTCAGCATGTGTGTAGAATCGTTAACTGCAAGCACATGCTCACATGTTTTCTTCATTGCTGTGTTCAGTTCTGTTATTTAACACAAAAGGCAACAGTGGTTTTTAGAGGTTGAGAACGTTTTGGAATGGGTCTAAATGAAAGTGCTGAAGCCTTCCCACTGCATATAAGAATAGCAAGACAGTAACTTTCTTCTGATTGACATGGTATTCCTGCCTAGATACTGTACTTTGAATAAGCTTTGTCAGGCGAACCTCTATCTGTTTGCACATGTGTTATTCATGCTACAAAATCGGGCAACATGGGAAAAGGTTGAGACCAACTGGCATATTTTCAGCAAATGATGTATGCTGTTTTCTCTGAGCCAGGCTGTGTAACTCTCCTGCAGCTATAAAGAACTTGTTTTTCCTTGAAGTTATAGCAGTGTTATAGTAGTAAGTCCAGTCCAACTTCCACCCTGATATGCACAAGGCTGCCTCCAGGCATGCATCTCTCTTGTCCCCTTTGGTACTGACCTGCCAGAAAGGAAAAGCTTTCCTAAGGCTCAGCTGCTTGTTTTGAGAGCCTCTTCTGCAGTAGTTTCCGTAAGGAGATTTGCAGATGTTATTCCCCTGGTGTCTCTGCCTCTAAGTTACCCCGTGGTGAGTCATGTGGGGAGACAAACAAAGTGGCTGGCTTCAGTGAAGTGGCAAAATATATGCAGAATTAAACTTTGTCTTATTTTCATACTTTCTTCATTGTCTTTAAGAAAAGACATGGTTCTTCTTTGTATTCCTCTTTCTCAAGCCATTATTATGCATGCTCCCTCTGCAAAAGAACCAACAGAGACTGCTTAGTGCCATGGCCGTAAACAAAAGCAATGGCAGAGGAAAACTTTAAAATTAATCAGATATGATGTGGTGGGCAAGCCATTAGACAGTGTTGTGTCTTACAGGATCTGAGTAAAGGCTGGACAGGCTCACACCCATTTACAGGAGCTGCCTGTACTCTCTGTTGCAAACATTTGGTAAGCACTGCAGGTGGGGGCTGTCTGAAATCCAGCAGCTTTTATGCCCAGAAGCCCAGCCTGCTTCCATGTAGTGGTGTTCATACTAGAGGCTTCTGGGCATGGGAAAAGTTTCAGCACCTAGGGAGGTGTGCCTGAGGACTGACCTGTCTGGGGAAGCTGCTCTGTGCTACCATATTCACAGTCACTCCTGTCTAAGCATTGCAAAGCGAAGTGTAAATTAGATCATCTATTTTAATTCCCGAAATAAAGCTAGGTTTGTCCTGGGGATTTGGAGAAAATTTCAGTGTAGGGCTGAATTTATCAAAATTGTGTTTATCCCCCACAGAAAACATCCCTCAAGCACAGAGGCTGAAGTTCCACAAGCAGACTCTTTTTTTTTAACCAGTATTCTTTGTCTCATATATGGCATGCATACATTTCAAAGTAACCTCATTTATGCTATTCTATAAGAAACCATTGAATGCTATTGGGAAAAACAAAACAACACAAAACAAAAAAACAGTGATATACTGTATATGCCTGGTATCTTTAGAAAGTTCTCCAGAGAAAAAAATAGGCACAGGCACTGAGATTTAACAAAATGTGAGTCCTTTTTGAAAAGGCCAACGTTACTAATGAGACACCCTGAAAACCAGAGACTGGCCCTTCAAACACATGTGTATCATATGAAAGCTGTAATTTTTTATTATCTCATATCATTTTATTATCTCATATTATTTCCTAGAAATGATATTAAACTGAATCACAGCTCCAGTTAACATAAGTAATGAGTATATACTGGGATCTTTTAATGCTAGAACAATAAGCCAGCTTTATTACAGTGATTATTGGTAATATGAGGGTTGTGCTGGTATTTAGTAATAACTACATAAAATTATTGTTTTTCTGCTGTAATCGGTGACTATGTAGTTATAAGGCACCAATAATAACTTTTTAAGTAATTAGTGGCAAAGATTTCTTTTTTGTTGTTGTTGTATACATAAACGGAATAAAAGCCTCAGACCAATTTTACCAGCATGTTCATATGACATCACTTCCTGAAAAGACATGAAAATTAAAAAAATTTAAAAAAAAAAAATGTATCTATATACACACATACAGAGAAAGCAGAGGCTGTCCAGGTCCTACAGATAAAACAAACCCAAGGAATATGGAGGGTTTCTACCTCAGAACCTGATTTAACACTGAGGTCATTGCAAGAAGTCAAATAAATATGCTCTTTCTGTCTTGATGCACTGCTGGACAGCATTTCTTTTGCAGCAAGTTGACTGCTTAGAGGACCACAATTCAATGGCAAAATTTTCCAAATCATTTGTTGATTTGGTAAAACTTTGTTTTCCTGTTTTTCTCCAGTCACTTTACTTAGATTGGAGCTAACTGTGCTCAACCTTTGCTCTAAATTACTGGTAGGCAAATCTGAATCAATTCAGCTGATTTTATAGGCTATTCTACAGAGTTTAGAGGCTTCACTCTGAATTTAGCCCAGCACAGCCAGATGCAGAATTTGGCCAGTTTTGTATTTGTAAGAAAATACAATTAAGCATGTTAGATGTGTTTATCCTAGAAAATATTACTGCACTGTAAGAAAGATAACACAGATAGTTATACAACTCATTAAAATCCACAAAGCCTTTTTACCATGTCCTAAAATCTGTTCTGCTTTTTTTTCTGGCTTGCTCAGATACACCATAAATTTTCCAGAGAATTTCTGAACTTCAGATAAGTTTAGACTTGTGATTGAGCTGAGAAGCTTTTTTTTTTTAAATTATTTTTTCTGGCAGAAGTCTCTCACGTCTCTAGTCTTTGGCCAACAAAATACTTTCCTTAGGCTTCTGAATGGAAATGACACTAAATTCCTCTTTCATGGGAAGCTGACTATGTTCTTGCCTCTTTGAGTGGAATAGTGTCAAAGTTTTCTGTTAGCTCTTGAGCTATTCAGAAAAATGTAAGAAGCAGCCCTGATCCAACCCCAAAATCAAAGTGATGCTATTGAAGGTGGCTACACTAAACTTATTTATTTTCATTTCTTCTGTACTATCTGGATTTGGCTAGCAACAAAGCTTCTGAAATACTGTGAAGAAGCTTAAAATGATACTTCATCTTCAGATGAGATAACCTATCAATTCCTGTATAAGCGTATGTTCTTTTCATACTGCTAGCTAAAATAAACTAGAGCAAAGGTGTGAAAACTCCCAGCTTTTAAGTGTCGCTCATCATTAACAATGAGACTCTATTTTTTCTTCAGGAGTCATAAAAATATGATTTTGAAATATTTACCACCAATACAAAAAACCTGTGTCACATTTCCAGGGGTGATAAATTGAAATGTCATTGTAGCATTTTTGGGGGTAGTTCAGATGTTCTTCTAGGAAGAGTTACAAACTGAAGCAGTTGAAGAAGATCAAAATTATCCTAATGTTTACTCCAAGGAGGTCTCTTTACTTTAATCTTTATTTAACTTTTAATTGAAATACTACAAATAAAATAGTAACACTTCAAGCATGCAATACAGGTCAGTAGGCTACCAAGGGTCTATAGGCTGATAACCAGGAAACTGTTACTCCGGAGTTTTGATTTATCTGGGCAGATTTCACTGGAATGCTTTTTGGCAATATAATGTGTACATCTCTTTCTTCTAGACCTCTCGATACAGAGCCAAGAAATAACTTAATGAAACCATGCTTCTCAACCTGGGTAGATTTTACCCTCATTGTCTGAATTATACTTTCTCTTTCTGATCAGAAAATAAAATATAGTCTAATATAATACAATATAATAAGATAAATACATATGAACTTACAGCTAAGAGTGTTCTACTCTTACGTGTCACTCTGAGCACCCACTACTGTAACTGCACAAGCCTACAACAAATGCTGGAAGAAGCTTTATGGAAAAATACATTAGGAATTCATTATTAGCACGGGCTGAATTGTGCCGAGTCATGCCCAATGTAGAGACAATTGCTATGCTTGTAAAGAAGTGGCAAAAATGCTATTTTGAGCAAAGGAACAGTTCTGGTAGAAGATCAATTTCCTGGCATAAACACATCTACCCCTAAGGCCTTTGACCAGCAAAGTGCTGCCAGTCAGAGCTTGCAGCCTAACATCACAGCTCCTTGTACCCTGACTGTACCTTGTAACCAGAAACACTGTGTCTGTGATGATAAGCATCACAGAAGGAATTTTTTCATACACTTTTGTAGACCCTGGTGATTGCTGAGTAGTGCAGAATTTGCAAATGTTGAAGGATCACAAAAGCAGTATATATGCACAACAATGTTACTTTTTTTTCTTTATTTCTTTAAACCTATGTAGAGCTGAATTTTAAAATAGGGATAAATTAACTATTCATACAAGTTAATCACTGCTTTCCTACATATACTGGAAGGTGCTATGCAATGCTAAAGTCAGGTCTCTTGGAGGCTTATAGATAAATAATTTCTCTTTCCATTGAGATTCCAGCATACTGATATCCAGGGCGCATAACAAATCCAGCCTTGCCAATTTACTCTCACCCACTGGGAAGGTGCTGCAGAAAGAAATGTAAAAGAACATTAGAAGTGAGATCTCACTCAGGATCTCACAGATAAACTCCACTTTGAAAACTGCTGGTGAGTAACCAAGCAGAAGTTGAGGTTTCTCAAGAGCAAAGCCCTTACTTCAGCTGCAAAACCCCCTGGAAAGTACTTGACCACATAACAAGCAGTGGAGCACAGCCCCTGGCACACCTAGTGAAGAGCCAGAAACCGATGACTTGCCACAGGTGGCAGGGCATGGAGCAGGAGTATCTGTACCAGCCACAAACCAATGGTAGGCTCTGGCATTTCAGCAGAAATTTGGACTTCTATGAAATAAAGTACACACGCACACAGAAAACTAAAGAACTTTGAGGATCAGAGGAAAGCCAACACAATGCAGCATGTGGAACTTCGGTGCCAACAGGCTCCATTCTCCACTTGTGCTCCTGAGGAAGAAACAACATTAGCATCCATAGCAGAGAGCTGGAACAGTGGCAGGGTTCCTGGCCAGCACGGTGTTCCCAGTGATCTTGCTTCTACAGCTCCCCCAGCCCACTCCGTAGGCTTTCCAGACTGCCTATCTAGTTTCTCAGAGTGAAACTAGAGTAAAATATTAAGAACTGTGTTTTAGTATCTGTAATAAATAAATAGAGTATTAATTAGGAACGTTATTTGTACTGTATAAAATTTAACACAGTAACTACTTCAAATTTTTTGACCCAACTAGTAAAAAATCTTACTGGAGCAACAGAAGTCAAAGCATGTTTAGGGTTTGCCACCAGCTGCTGTTCTATTGAGTTTCTATTCTAAACTTGCTTTGGCTTCCAACTTTCTAAAGTCTACAAAAAAAAACCCAAAACACTCCCTCAAAAACACAGGCAATTGAGTGGAAGGATTTACAAGCAAGGCAGATATCTTTCTACCAGTTTTGAAAGGCTTTAGAGAAGAGATTTCTTCCTGGAGGTTTGGGGGTTTTTTAGTTTTTTTTAAAAAAAATGCTTTGTCAGTGTAAAACAAAAAAAAAATTAAAACTAATTGGCACCTCTGGCTGAAATATAGCACTGAATAACAGTGTTCACTTAACCGATCTTAAATTACAAACATTATTAATGTTTTGTTTTATTTCAGTATATTAAAGATGATAAGACTAGAGAGCTTTGTACTGGTGATGAGTTAAAAACCTGTAGGTTTTTCTCTGGAAAACACTCCTTCAATTCTTTTTCATATGAAGATAAAATACAAGAGATAATGAAATCTCCAGGAAGATATCATTTTAGAAGGATGACTGGCTGAAACTGTATGAGATTATGATGTTTGTCCAGGTGAGTTGAGTTCACAGACCACTTGATGGGAGCATATGATCAGAGCAACAGCAGGTGGAAAGAATAGAACATAGCAGGGGTCTTCTCCCTGGAAGGTGGTTTATTTGCTTGTCTCAGATTCTTGGGTGGGTTTCATGTTCTTAGAAGTGGGTTGCTCCTAGGGTCATCGTGGAGGCCAGAAGGCAGCTAGAAATGTCCTCATAGGGCACTTCTAGTGTCAGGACTGTGGGCTAGCTGGAGGATGCAGGTGGGAGGCTGCTGCCCGGATCTTGCTTCTCTTCCTCTAGCTTTCTGCCACTCTGCGACTTGAAGTTTCTTTCTTTCTTTCCCTCTCTGTCTAAGGCAATGGTGTGAGCACACTGTATGCTTCCTCTCTCTGAGATCCAGTTGTTTTTCCTGTGTGCTCTCACATGCTTACCAAGGAGCTGAGCTACTCCCTTGACAACCTGCAGTGGCTCAGCTTCCCACTGACACTGATTAGAGATAAAACCTGAGTGACAAGAGAGATTCTGGGAGTCCATGCAGGGTGGGGACTGGAACATCTCATTTGAGAGTTTTCACTAAGGCAAGTCACCAGACCACAGCTCTGAATCTCCTCAAAAAAATGGTTCTTTTAGAAGGATGTTTTGGCCTCCGTCATCTAGCAGTCATCTAATGACTGTTCAGGAAGAAAATGGATAATGGAAGTTTGTAAAATGATGTTTGTGATACCTTGCTAGCAAGTAGGGAGTTTGAAAGTCCATTTGTATTGAGAAATGCATAGTGAGAAATCCAAAGTGGAGTAACAGCACTGATGGTGTGCTCACCCTCACTTCCAACTTCGGAAGATGACTTCATAAGTGATAGTGAAGCTTGAAAATGTAATCTCATCTGTCCCATCCTGATGCCTGCAGCTTCTGGAAAGAAACTTTCCACTACAGACCTATAGGAAAATTGATTGTACCCACTATAACACCCTTCCCTATCTAGCCCCTACGTAAACTAAGTGGAGGAATAGAAAACCCTCTAAGGAGAGAAAAAGGTAAAAGTCCTTTTTCGGATGAGCTCTTATCACCAGCAATATTGCTAAAGACAACATGTATTTACCTCTTTGGTGTAACACAACACGTCTTGATCTTGCTTCAATAGTACCTAGAGTTACTGAATCATCCAATTTAAATTACCATGAAAAAACTCCAAACTTATGCAGGACAAGTGGTCTAATCAGAAACGAGAGAAAATGGCTAAGAAGTTGTACTCCACTACGCATTCAAAATTCTTTTGAGCTGCTGATGGCATTAAAGGACCTATTTATTCCAGCCACAAATGAATGCCACAGATTCCTAAGGAGAAATGTGGAAACCTTATCATCTCTTTGCCCTTTAAATTTCATTGTGGAGAAGGAGGGAGCAAGAATCACCAAAGGAGTGATGTGAAAGAATAGATCCTGAGCTAGTGTGATATTTTTGCCCTTCTATATAACATCTGGGCTCCAGATACCCATTAGTACACGTGAGACACTGCAGATGCAACTGCAGAACACAGCAAGCATGCATGACTTGATCTGGGTAATTTTGGCAAGGGGATCTAGCAGAGCCCAAAGCTGCCATGATTTACTGAAAATTCATTTTCAGTCACAACTAATTTAATTTGAAATCAGTAGGATTTTTCTTTAAACTTTTTCGAGTTTAGCCATTGATCCACAGAAATTTACATTTCTGCAGGTATTTGTGCACTCAGCTTAGACCAATATTCCTTCCTGTGAGAAAATGTGGCCCATGCATGTTATTCTAGAAATAGCAAAAAGAGGAACTGTCATCAGTTTTTCCCCAAATGAATGTGTTTTCACTGAGACCCTTACCTTCCTGTGATGCTAACAGAATGTGAGTAAACAATTAATGATGGCAACTAAGTTATTTAAGGAATGATCTTTATTTTTTTTTGTCTTGAGAGGGAAAAGAATATATTAAAAGACAAAAGAGTGAATGAATATCAGCAACAAAAGATGTTTTGCTGGATAGTTTGAAGCTGGCTTCTGTAATACTGAAATTTATGATTTTCCAATTTGTTGATAGACATCTTCTTGTTTAAGTCAGTAAAAAGTTAAAGTCATTAAAAAAAACAACAACACATTTTTTTTAAAAATGGGCATGAGTGAATATGCAAGAAACACAGTTGCCAAAGGCCAGTAGATACTCAGTAAGAATTTTCATTTCTCTCCATTCCCTCTATGGCATCTCTCTCAATATATAGAGATGTGCATACCTATGTTTGGCACCTGAGTGTGTTATTGAGACTGTCTGTGTTGAATATTTTCCATTTGTAATGTGATTTGCTTGAGCAACAGAGGAGATCCCACGTTGCTCATTAAAATGCCAGTCTGCCATTGCTTTTTACCATGTCAAGCATCTTCCTAAGCACCTGGAGAAACAGGCCTTGTGCTCATCATTCATCGGACTATGTTTTTCTCTGCATGTTTATTTAAACTCTTGTCAGACTGCTGCTGTCTGGCCTGCAGTGTATAGCAGGAACTAACACAATAAAGCAAAATCAACTGCAGATATGACGCTAACAAGCACAGCTCCTCGTGTTTCATGAAGGCTTGAAACCTCCAGTAGAGGTTTCCCAGATTAGTAACCATCATCTGATGTAATGTAACAAAACGGATTTTGTTTTAAGATGTCAATCAACTGCTACCATTAATGTATAGAGTCCCTGAAGTAAATGAAGTATTATCTGCTCATTTTTTAAGCAGTGTTTTAATGTGCTATGTTTTAATATTTGATAAGTAACTAATGACAACTAACGTGACATGTGGACAACTAGTCCACACTGTGCTGTGGTATTTTACAGTAATTTTAAGTACACCTGAGAGCCACCAACCTGTTGCAGCATCCTTAGCAATAAGGGGCTACTTAGCCCTATCTGGATTCCTAGTTTGGGGTACTTCCTATTATATGTGTAAGCTTGCTAATAAACTGGAATACTCTGGAATATTTTTTTAGGAAAATCAGCATGTTTGAACTGTGATCCCAGGACATTCTAGTTAATTTTTCCAAGTTATATATTTCTGAAGCCTAAACAGAAAAAAAAAATTCCATTGCAGCTCTAAGCTCAAATGTAGCCACTTAGAAGCATATCCATCCCTGTTCAATACTGCTACTGTTAATTATCACATGAAATACCATCAATTACCAACAGTACATAAACCACAGAACAGCTGCTAGCAGAATACAGGACCTGCTGCATCTAGAAAAGCAGCCTAGACATGTTCAGGCAGAAAATAAGAGTGCGTAACCTTTCAAATTTGAGTGCAATCCATGTCATACAGGAACCTGTGCAAACACTTTTAGCACTAGACTCATGTGAGGCCCATGGACAAGAGAGGCTTAAACTCCTCAGGGCCAAGACAGACTTTTTGCGTCTGCTTTTGCAGGTTGAAAAAATGAGGTCACATGAGCATTTCAAATGTATGAGCCAATTCTGTATCTCATCTGCCATTGGGATCTAAAAAGTAGCTTGCATTCGCTGCTTGCGATGCACTCTGCAAGGCACTGTGGTTTTTGAACTCAGGATGAATATTGCATGCACAAAGCTGGACAAAGACTCTTTTGGTTATCTCATATGCTAACTGAAGAAATAACTTGCTAGCAGCATTACAAATGTTGCAATCTTGTCCTTTTTTTCAGTGGGGGAGATTAAATCTGTGACAAAGAGCAAATCAATGCATAGGGAGGACTAGACTGCTTGCCAGAGATAGCAGAAGATGCATATTTCTTATATCACCTCTTTTTTGGGGTGATCATCTGGAGCTAGCTCTCCCTGTTACAGCTGGGTATATCTTGGCAGACAAGTAACTCTGAAATCTCTTCTGCCTGTAGCATGAAAAAGTGATGTATCTTATCAGCTGGAGGGGTCTTCAGAGAAGGTAATGGAGGAAAATGCAAACAGCATGCCTTCCCACAGCCTCTCAGTTGGTTTCCACAGCCTCCCTCCTCTCATCACTCTTTCAAGTCTCTTGGGCCACAGTCCAAGGCATATCTGCGAGCTGCTTAATAAATTCAAACTGTGGTTTTCAGCCTGATAAATAACTACGCTAATTAACAGGTTGGAGGAAAATGTGATGTTATTTCTGTGGAATGTTCTGAGAGGCTGGAAACGCTCAACTGCAAAAACGACATGTGGTGAAATAACTAATAATTTGCTAAAGAAACCCACATCTGGTATGCCTACTAGAAACAGGGGTTAATAGTCTGTCAGGGGCAGGCAATGGCAGTGAGTAGCCCTAGGATAAACAGAAAAGCCTTGAGGGCAGGAAATGGGCTTGTTCTCCTAGCATAAGTGTTTACATTGGCTGCTAACCAGCAAGAGATGTAAAAGGAGATGTTTAGTTTACACTTGGAAAAAAATAGAGATAGAAACAAATAGTCTTTTGCGTTTAGTGTATCTGTAAAAAGGAATTAAAGCCACTGAGTGTAGCTAAAAATGGTAATAATGTCTATGTTTTACACTCCTGGAAGGAGCAGTAGCCTCAGCATGGGATTTCAGTTACAAAAAGGAAGAAGGATTACTTATTTTTGTGTTATTGAAATAACTGTCAGATAATTACATGCATGACTTTTAGTGACTGCTCATGCAAAGAAAAAGGGAAGAGGAGGCAGGAGAAGAGAATACAAATGGGAAAACTTGGTTAATTGCATCAGGTTGACATCCTGGGTTTTTTATTAAAAAAATGACCCTGAGAATGGAAAGTCCAAATGCCACTTGTGAGAAAAAGGAAGCGTGATCTCGTTTGATCCAGTGGTAGTCAAGAAAGAATTTGTGCCACAATTCTAGGAACACACCCTTGCATTGGTGTGGCATTACTGGAGCACTTATAAGAACTGAAAAGAAAGCCGCATTTTAAAATAGGATGAAATGTAAATAATATACTCATTTGACAAGACTCAGGTGAAGTGCTCTGTGTGTGGCAAGCTGAATCTGTATTTTTAGCAGAAACACACAAGTGGTGACTAGGCCATTTTTGAAATGAGTGCCATTGTCTGACTCAGTTCTCTCTGGTGTGCCATGTCACCACAGGACTTGTTTTTCTAGGCCCAAGATGGTGCTTCGAGTAGTGGCATGAGGCACCGGATATGTTTCTAGCCAGCTGGTAGTTGCTTCCACCATAGTAAACACGTAGCTGCCACAAGGATGCCTTCCACTTCCGGTTTGCCCCAACAATACAGCAAGAACCATCAGTGGAAAGAGCATACTGTTTCTCACCCTCTGGCAGCTAGTTGTATGGTGCAGCTTCCTTGGCAAGTGTCACTGGCTGTCCTTCTTCCTCATCAGCTAGACCAAAACTTTCACCTTCGGGGCAATTGGTTATTACCTCTAGGATCCCAGGGTGGTTCGGGTTACTGATACGGGCACGCTGTGTGATTAGGGCCATCCACTTACTCCACGTTGCATCAGTGGCGTGATGCGTTGTAGAAACCTTGCCTTTGAACATCCACCCCAGCATTGGTAGTCGGGGTGCAAGGAGAAAATGTGCCTCTGTGCCAATCACCTCTGTTGCAGATTGAACCCCTTCGTAGGCCACCAGGACCTCTTTCTCAGTTGAAGTATAATTTGCCTCTGATCCTTTATAGGCTTGGCTCCAAAATCCGAGTGGCCGGCTGCGAGTTTCTTCGGCTACCTTTTGCCAGAGGCTCCAAGAAGGTCCTTTCTCTCCAGCAGAGGTGTATAGCACATTCTTTACATCTGGCCCCATTCTAACTGGGCCAAGGGCTACTGCATGTGCAGTCTCCTGCTTTA
>VWZO01022715.1:255-15315 GCA_013396975.1 Bucco capensis
CCCATCCCTGGAGGCATTCAAGGCGAGGCTTGCGAGGGCTCTGGGCAACCTGATGTAGTTGGGGATGTCCCTGCCCACTCCCCACTGTTGGACTAGATGAGCTCCAGAGGTCCCTTCCAACCCAAACCATTCTATGATTCTATGATTATAGCACAGTCCATTAATTGACTGTAGAGACCCCAGCAGTGGGCACTGTTGCTGAAGTCAAGAAAATGTCTCCATTGGCCATGATTTGAGAATCCCTAACTCCTGGGCTGTTTTTCAAGGGTATGTGTTGAACCTTTGCAGCCTAGCATTGGAGCTAAATACTGCCTTTGCCAGTTGTACCCAGTGGGTTCTTTCACAAGATGGAGCCCATTTTGGGGATGGTAGTAAGCATAGAAAAAGCAATGGTGATCCTGACATTTATTTTTTATTACTGGATGTTTAGGACCAGCCCTTGGAAAGCTTTACTTGCTACAAGAAAGTACTGCCAATTCTGCCAAATCACATTTCTGTATGATTTTAGCTGCCAAAGTCTGATGAAATGCTGTAGAAAACAATGCTTTTATACTATTTATAAACAAAAGATTTGAGATCTTGGGAGACATAAGGAAATGGTTTGTAGCTTTAGCAATTCTCAAGATGGCATTGGTTAAAATCATGTTAAAATTCTTCCAGAAGGGAGAAGCAGAATGAGAAGTGTGAGGGTGTTTCAGTGTTATGAGATTCTACAGGGCCTGCCAGGACTAGAAACAAAATAATTCATAGCATGCCATTTATAAATGGGAGGTTTTTTCTGAGTATAGAACTTCTCTTCTTCGACTTTATGAGATAGCATCATAAAATGAAATAGAAGCTGTGGTGCAGCATTGTAGTTTTGGCAGTGGTTCAGGTCTTGTTTTTTCCCCCAAGAAACAAATGCCCTAGACCTTGACAAGTGTAGTTTCTAATCCAGTGCCATTTCTTCATGATAACTTTTCTTTTAAGCCAGTGGCCACAGGCATCTTGGATGGGGCTTTGAGCAACCTGATCTCATGAAAGATGTTGTTGCCCATGGCAGAGGTGGGGGACTAGATTATCAAGTTCCCTTCCAACCTAAACTATGGCATATGATTCAGTGAGCATCCTAAAGCAGTTACATTGCTTTAGGAATATAGCCTGGAGAAAGTCTTTAGTGATATTTTTTCATTTACCTTTTCAGAAAATAAATTTCTGATGCAGACAAAGAAGGATACTTTGCATCATTTTCAGTAACAGACAAACTGGAATTAAGTTTATCAAGAGTTTTGATCTCAGACATTTTGATGGCTATGGTACTTTATCACCTTGTTCTTATGTTAGTCTTTCTAACTTCACTTCCAGTGGCAATTGCTTGTCTTATAGCTTCTTAAAATAAGGAAAATCACATTACAATTGTGATTCTTCTTTTCTTAGCCTCTTTTCACACAATCTAGAACAAGACTGGTTTCCTCTTTGTTAAATTTCGCTCTTTTTACAAGCAGAAAATAATATGAGACCATGACTACCAGCTGAAATGCTGGAATGGTTTATGTTCTTCATACTTACACACAGCTTTAAGAGAAGTTGGCCTGCAGGACAGACTGACAGTGTTTATGTAGCACTTCATTAGGTTTTCTGCTGTTCAAAACCATGAAATAAAGAATCAGCTTATGCAGATTTTTATAATATATGCGGTTATGAACACACTATTGAAAAGTGAACTCTGGACTTCTGTTAATGATTTTTGATGAAGCTGGTAATTTCTCAGTTCAGTATCAAAAGCAAATCAGGTACAGCCTTCATCCCAAACATCTTGTTCATGGGTTAAATCTTCATTGATTGCTGTCACCCTGTAGAGGTACAATTAGTAGTATTTTATTTATAAAGCTCTTGCAATTTTGTTGCCATTTTTTGTTGCAAGAACAGTAGTGTGCTTTATTGGTTTAACATTAGTGGTTTTGTTGCGCCCTGTAGGTAGAATGCGTTAGGAGATTTCACTACAGTTGAAAAATATGCCATTCATACAATGTGTCAGGTATTTGATGTATAGTCAGAATCATACATATTTCATCTCAGCCTCTAAATTGTATCCTATATAATTCTGGCAGGCACAGTGTGAAAATCACTTGGGATCTTCTGTGGCCCCTGNTCTGCAATCTCAGAAAACTGTGAATTTCTATCTTAGGCAGAAAATGGAAGGCTTTGGTAACCAAGATACAGGAACACTTATTGTTAAGTTACTTTAATGGTTCTGTGGTACTTTTTAGAGTCTTGCCAACTGTAGGCTTCTTGGAAGTGTCAGACAACTACAAAATTGAGTCGCCACACAAATTTTGCTCAAATTGTAATCGTAAGATTTGGTGCTTAATTTTTACCTTTGCCATTTTATATAGGTGAGAATAAAATTATATGAGATTTAGTGGCATATTTTCCACATTTTCTTTTTTCTAGAGCACAGACAATCTACCCTTGATGTTCTCAGGAAGCTCAAGGCTCCACCTACTTTATTTGCTGCAACCAGACCTTCTGCCATGATGAGTGGAAGTGATGAAGTGTATGCAAACTGCATGGTAGTAGACCAGGTAAGCTTATCTTCAAACTTCTGGCAATTTTTTAATAGTCTTCTGTTAAAGTAATTTATTAGTGTGATAGTAGGATTTTCTGGATGTCAGCAATGGTGTGTGACCAATAGCAAAACTCTTCTTAGCTGTATTTTGTAACCCCTTTATGAGGTGTGTTTTAACAGATTCAGTTGATGATAGGAATTATTCTCCCTAGCCTGTAGGAAGAGCTCGAAGGCATCTCTTGATGTCTTTTCTGTGTGTTTTCTTCTGTCTAAGAAATGTTAACATAATGTAACTTGCTCATGTGTGCTTCAGATTTTCTAAATTCTGTGTACATTCACAAAAAAGCTGAATTTGCTGATGCTGCCTAATTTCAGCAGCTAATTATAAGTTCATAGTTAAGCTTGTAAGCTCAACAAAAATGAGGTATTGCTGAAAAGGTGATGTCAATGTCCTACAGCTAGAACAGAGCATTCTGACTTAATATTCATATTTCTGGTATATTTGTCAGTAGCACTGGAGATGAGCCAGAGTGTCCAGGTCAAATTACATTTTACATCACCACGTTGTACATAAAATCCCTCCCAGATAGTCACACTCGGATATCATAACCAGGGCAGAGGGACTAGTGTAATTAACGTGTATTACAATTGTGTGTAGTTAAACAGCCGCCAAATCCTGGTGTCGTGTAGCTATGTTTCAGTGATGGTTTAAGGGATTTATTTATTTGTAACCTGCTGTTGTCTCTCCCTGGAGTGAAAGATGGAATATAGGAGTATGAAACAATCAGATCATAGTGTTAGAAGATTTTTTCCCCCCCCATTCCCTGAAAGACTTCAGCCACTGCATTCACTGTACATGCAGTTTGTTGTGACAGCTGAGATGGACATTTCAATCAGGGGCCAGTTAAATGCTTACCTAAGGTTAGTGAGAGAGGCATGAAATAGCAAACTAGGAGGGAGCAACTGGCAGAGGACTATATATATCATCTGTGAACCCTTGATTTTAACAAGATCCAGGCTGGAAGGACAGAGCTACAGAAGTGCAGTTCCATTCCAACTGCAGATGTTACCTGAGTATATTGCTGGGCTGAGTCCTTCAGCTTGGATTGCTAACTTGTGCTCAATACATATGCACATTCAGATTTGGTAAATTGCTGATTGGAGCCAAATGCTTCCTTAAACAGCACAAAGCAGGAGCTACAGCAGCTGCTGTAGAAGGTCCTTCTGGTGCTGGGGGATGCGCTGCTCAGGCAGGATTAACTTTGAAGGGAGGAACAGCTGTGGGAGAAGCATTTTACTTTCATGCACCTCATCTGCACAACAGAACAGAAGTAATTCCAGATTTGCATGTGCTATATCTTTGAATGCAAATATGGGCTGCTGTAAAAATGCCAGAACCTCTCTCTATCCTTTACTAAGGCATTATGATGTGGATAGCACCCTCAAACCTGCACAATGGATTTTTTTTTTTTTTTTTTTTTAGGTGAGACACAGCATGCGCAGAGCTGGACCCACCCTTTAGTCCTAAGGTTCATCTGCCAGGGCCTAGCAAGCTTGGACGCTGGCAGCAAAGTCCTTAGGACGTAGGTTATATTAGAGTGTCTGCTATCCTCTTTTTATCAGCGCGCTTGTAAAAGGTGCTGATGAGGAGCGTGGGTGGAGCCCTCTCTGGATCTTCGTTCATGAAGCCTTGCCATACATACAGATGATGGGGATGAAAACACATCTCTGGTGGTGCTGGAGAGGAGGAAGTCAGGAACATGAAAGACCAGGGCTTAGGAGATGCTTGCAGCCCTTTCTTTGTTCTTGCTTTTATACGGGTGCTTTTTGGAGGTTGAGTATTTTCACTGGCCGTGTGACTTTTCAGTATTATTGAGCATCTAAATATGTGACAGCAGCATCTAACTAAAAAAACTAAATAAACTGTGTTTTAACATTTTCTACAAAGGAGAATTCAACCTCAGTTGGACAAAGAATTACTTGTTACCAGGGTCTAAATCCTGATCCTAGTAGAATCATAGAATGGCCAGGTTGGAAGGGACCCAAAAGATCATCTAGTTCCAACCTCCCTGCACTGAGCAGGGATGCCAATCACTAGACCAGGTCACCCAGGGCCGCATCCAGCCTGGCCTTGAACACTGCCAGGGATGGGGCATGCACAACCTCCCTGGGCAGCCTGTTCCAGTGCCTAATCAGTCTCCGGGTAAAGAACTTCCTTCTAATCTCCAATCTAAATTTCCCCTCCTTTAGTTTATATCCATTCCCCCTTGTCCTATCACAGTCTGACCACTTNTCCTTCCCAAAAGCTCCTTTCCTGTCTTTGTGCCAGAGGAGGGATGCTTCATGCCTCTAATTGCTAAATGCAAAAAATAAAGATTCCTTTCCCTTCCTGCTCTATAGAACCTCTGTTCCAGGTCTTGTATATTTATCTTAAGGCTTAGGAAATCAGTGCTGGAAAATTAAAAGTGCATGATGTGTAGGCCAGTCTTACCAAAATAGATTGCACAATGTTTGAATTCTCCTCCATATGTTTCTCACACTAATGTATTATGCATATTTTTTCTCAACTCAAGGATGTTTTAATAAAAGCTATAAATATATGAATAGATACATTTAACAAAAGGTATAAAGATGAGTGAGAAATCTATTAGACTTGCAAATACCAATTCATTGCTACTCTAATAATGGGGAAAAAAATTACAAGCTCTTAGCCATTTAACTTGCCTTCAATTCATGTGCTGTAAAAAGTAATAGGGGGGGGAAAAGAGGCAAAACATACAACCATAAATAAAAAGACAAACTATTCTAGTCCTTGTGTCCTGACAATACATCTTGATACTGCTTCTTAGCAGCATTCATTTTTTCTCTGCAGGCTGGAGAATTAAAGTTGAACTACATTCATGCAGATGGTGTTAGCAGTGGAACATGCCTAAATCCCACCAACTCAATCACGATGGCTAAAACCTCTTCATCTCCCTGCCTTGAGGAGAATGACCTATATATATGTGTTCCAAATGAAGGAAATCAAAGGCCAGTGAAAAATGGAGAAAATACAGGTTTAAGACATGCTGTTTCACCTGCTGATCTGTATGGAGCTGATTCATACCTTCCATTCAAGACCCATGGGTTTATTAAGGATCGAGGCCAACTTTGTGCTGACATGAAAAAAAGAAGGTATGGAATTGACTTGATAGTAATGCAGAATAAGGGTTACTTATGATAATCTTTTATTTAAAATATGAAGCAGAATCCAGAGTAATAAATGCTATTATTGAGGTAAAATCACTGTTTTGAATCACCGATATTTAAATTGTCCTAATGACCTGTTTTCATAAAATAGTTATGAAGACATTTTTAACAAATAAAAAATGTCCTCTAAGTAAATTTTCATCCAAATTTATACTTTTATGCCTTCTTTTCTTGTATGTATTCTTCTAAAAAAAAAAATCAGCTGTTGATCAAAAGAGCTTCCGTTGTGATATTGTTGCCAGAAACCAGAATTTCACCCTACTTTCCCTGATTTATATTTTCCATTAAGAAAATACTCCAAAATCTGTTGAACTGTTTGGGAATCTTTCCATTCTTTGCACTGGCCTGTGGAAGAGCCGACTTATTCCTGATTGCATATATTTTTTTACCTCCAAAGATACAGTGTAGAGTGTAGCTAATGTTTCTGATACATTCAGGCTGTTTCAAGGTTTGCTGCCAGCAGAGGCAATTGTCTAAGGACCCTTCTCCACATGGCTTTAGGTTATTGGCTTAAGGCATGAAGAGAGCCTTGAAGAAGAAACTTTGATTTTGGTTCTAATAACCAGTAAATTTTTTTGATAAAAAGGCTTTACTTCTTTGGATAGAAGAGACATGAAATCGGCTCTTTTTGTACAGGATGAAGTTTAAATGTGTCTCACATTTTTCATGAATGTTTGAACCAGTTGGAGGTAGGGCATTAGAGATGTGAAAAACAATAAGGAAACAGCAGTGTCTGTCCATTGTTGGTTTAAATGGGCAATTATGTTTTTTCTACCTTCATTTTGAGTTTCTTAGGCAACTATAGAATCCCACTAGGAGGAGTCTTTCAACACAGGTAAGACAACAAATGTCAGGTTAAGAGTTGTTCTTTCCCACACCTTTTATTTTTGCTAGGTACAGGGTTATCATATAGATTACTATAAATAATCTTTTGCCTTGGTCATAAGCATTCTTTTCCTATACACTTTTAGATATTTCCACCTTTTTAAAGGCCTAGTTCAGGTACCTATATATGAGCTTTGAGAGCTTACGTGAATTTTCAGGGAGATGTGATTTGCCTTAGTATGTCAATTGTAATTGATCCAAATATTGCACATAAAATAAGATTATCAATATGTAATTCCAGCAGCACCTTCCTTGAAGTATCTGAGGTGATGTGTTAAGTTACTTAACAGGTTTTTAAACCAATTTACTACGTCAGAAAAATTTCCTGGTTAAGTTATTCCCAGTACGACAGGCATGCTTGTCTGTTGGCACAGACACCTACTGCTTTTCCAGTTTTAAAATGTGACAATACTTGACAATGCATTTAAATAATTTGTTTCTGAGATGTCATGTGAAGTGTTGCTAGGAAACCTTGCAAAAGATGGTTTCCACAAGTCTGATAAGGAAGTAGTTTTGAACAGTATTGATGGATTTGCCCTTCAACAAAGTGAATTGTAGAGGTATGTGAAGGACTTGCGCTGGTATTCCTTGTAGATTTAGAAATACCACATTAGTTTAAAGTTTTATGTAGTGAGGTTGGAATGTTATTGCAAGCAGCGAACCATTCCTTCCAGCCACTCTGAGGAAAGAGATGATGAAGTTGTTCTTGCTGCTAACGAGACTCATCCTGTGCAACCCTAGACTAAGGGCTCAGAAACTTTACTGCACACTCCTGCTCCAAAATCCTCATCCATCAAATAGTCTGCAGTATTTTGAAGTATTGATTTAGCCAGAGATTTTTCAGTTTGTTTATAGTCCTATAGGTTTTTAAGTTTAAATCTTTTAAATGAATCTCATAAACTGTCTCAAACCCTCTATCAGTCTTGCTAGTTTTCTCTTTCATCGTCCATCAAATCACAGAAAAAGAGAAAAAAAAAGATGTCTGTGAATAGCCACATTATATCTTCCAGATACATACACACACACACAAAATGTCCATATAAACACACATATCTTAATACTGAAATCTGAGCTAGTTGTCTCAGTTTTCCTTAGCTATATAGAGATGCAGGTATATGTGTAGGGAAAAAAATATCATTTTAAGGGACGTCCTGAACATGGGTCTGAAAATCATCCTCCAGAGGTGGCTGGGCTATGGTGGGAGTCTGTGATCATAAGCTATGCAAACGTTTGTACTGCAGATCCACAAGTTTGAGTCAGATGAGTCCTGTACAGGGTGACTGGGTACCTTGACCAAATGACCACAAACCTGAGAGGGGACTCACAGCATGACTTACCTGATGTAATCATGGTGGTTTGATTTGTCATTGATCACAGTATACAGCAGTGTCGTTGCTGGTTGCATTAAGCTTGAGATGGACTTTTACTAGAATTCATGGGAATTAAAGACTTTGTCTTCTTCAGTTCAAGTCTTGATGACCTTGAAGTAGATGGTGGAAGTGGAGGTGTTTTGGACATATCCCATGTTCTCTACCCTCCTCTTGGCTCTTCAGAGGCCATGGCTGGTAGCAGAGATGGATTGGACTTACCTACCAATCTGCAGCCTAAGGTATTTGATGCTATCTTGGTTTGCATTGTGTTCTTTTCAAGTAAATAATTAAAAACATGTGAGAAACCTCTAAATCTGAAGGGAAAAATGAGATCCCAGTTGGCAGTGCTGGTCCCTCTGGAGAGCAGCACAGACAAGATTGTGAAGCCAGAGCTCCTTGATTATAGCTGGACTTGAAAAAAGCATCATTTATTGGAAGGTTCAATGAATCAGCGTTTTCTAGCCAAAATATATTTAGTGAGGAGATGTTTAACCAGCTGTAATTATTTGAAAAGGTAATAGCTTTGTAAAGTGTAAAGCCAACCTGCTGCCTGTTTTAAAATGATTGCTAGACTCAGAGAAATTCAGCTGGGTTTTGTGCATTGACCGGTGCAAATCTTTCCTCTTCATTATAGTTTTCTAAGGTATCCTGGGACATTTGTTTTCATTAGACCATGGTGCCGTTTCTGAGAACTTCACACACATACCTGAGCTATTTAGCTATTTTTCTTTCAGAGATTGCTTTTGTTTCTGTTAGAGTGCTTGCTGCTCTAGAGCTTTATCTAATCTTCTGCAAATCATTACATGAAGGAAGAAAAAGAGTCCAGCGCAAATACTGAATTCTGTTAGGGCTAATTTTAAAACAATGAAGTAAGCAGTTTAGGAGTAGGTTCTGTTGAAATGTAAACGATGTATCAAAACTCAGAGAGTTTCCTTTGGGTATCAGAAAATCTTTTCATGCACAAATTGCAGAGGGAAAAGAGAAAGAGACTAACTCCTTTCTTCAGAAACTATGACATCAATAATTACCAAGGCAGGGTGGTAGTCTCCATAAAATGTACTTGAAGTACTAAAGTACTAAGATTAATGGTTCCCTTGGTGAAAGAAGATAGCTTGGTTATCAGATATGATGGCCAGCTGCATTGTTTGGATGGTGCTTGCCACCAAAATGAAGAAGAATATAAGCTTTCTCTTAGTCTAACTAGCACCCACACATTATTTCCTGTAATGTAGAGAAAATATCATGATGGAAGTGTGACAGACTTCCTCAGAATTCAAAATTTTCAAAAATTGTACTTCAACTTAAAGCTTTTAACAAAGCCACAAAAAGTATGTGTGTAGCCTGCCATCTTTCAGAAATTCTGTCACTGATTCATTTTGTTTCTGTTGCTGATGCATTTCAAAATGACACAAGTTTTAATTTGCTGCAATTTCTTGAAGGAATGCTCAGTGTCTGGGATTCGGTCACGCTCCTATTCCTGCTCCTTCCCCAAAAGTTTATTAGGAAGACCATGCATTCCTCGGGACTTCCCAGTTGTGGATTCCAGTGAAGGTCAGTGCTCTGATTTTTGCGCCTGCACAGCCTCATCCCATGCCTGCCTGCTTCAGGCCCAGTGCTGATGGCTTTACTCAGGCTTGTTCTGTACACAGACCTTATCATGGTGTGTGAAAGCAGGGTTCAGTTGCCTCTGGGTACCTATACCGTAATTTCTTCACTCTTCCATCTACTGCCCCATCATACCCTCCCCTCAAACAGCAGTTAGTATTCAAGAGGGCACACAAACCCCTGGGAGAGTATTGGTCAAAAAAAAAAGGAACATAGACAATGGCAGGAATCTTGGTTTTGGAAGATCCTTATCCCAGCCTCCCACTGGGTGCCTGGCAGAGACCACAAGGAAGCTCAGGATGACACAGAAGAGATGTCAAAGAAGGTTGATGGCCCCAGCTTCCTGTAGATCCCAGGGAATCTCTGAAACCTGGATGGATTATTGTGATCTGCATGGGCTGGGAAGAAAAACCCACCCTCTCTATCAAGTAGAGTCAGAGATGTCTCTTCAAGAAGCCTGTAATTTTTTACAAATTGTTTCTAGCTTGTTCTTTTTCTAGACATATAATTTCATATTTAGAAGACAATCTACATGTTTTGCAATGAGAGTATGGGTTATATTTGAAAACAATGTGAAGTGTAAAAATACATGTGCTGCACTTTTCATATAGATTATGTCACTTAAAAACCACTTGCACTTCAAGAGACTTGGCCTCTGTCCCTATAACCATGTCTGGTGCCATACTTCTGGCTTGTCTCCCCCTCCAGTATACCTTTAGCTTTCCCCTGGTCCTGAGCAAGAGGCAGGACATATGAGTTACAGTGAACCGGATGGGATTGACACTCAAAGAGGTTGTGGATGCCTCATCACTGGAAGTGTTCAAGGCAACCTTGTTTGGGGCTTTGGGGCTTTGAGCAACCTGATCTAGAGAAGGATGCCCCTGCCTGTGGCAGGGGAATTGGACTAGGTAATCTTTGAAGATCCCTTCCAACACAAACCCTTGTGTGATTTTGTAAAACCGAATGTGAAAACACAACAAAGTTGTGAAAATGTTAATTGTTTACTTCGTAACCAAAGTCAAAAGGTTTTGAGAAGGTGAGATGGAGAAAGCTGATGGGCAGTTATCTACACAGTGACTGTAGACATCTTATTTTTGTTAAGAAACTGTGTTAAGCAGCACAAGTAACTTGTTTGTGGTTGCTCAAATTTACTGGAAGATTACATGTCCCTTTGTAACCAGGAGTATGTACAGCAGCCTGCAGCACAAAGCTATATTGTATTTTTCCCTATCACTTAATGGATTTATAACTATTTGTGTTCAACAGATTAGTTGAGAAGTTTTTGGCAAAACAAGACAGAAGAAGAAGAGGGAAGTATTTCACAAAAGTAGAGGATGGTAGATCAGCAAAGCTGTGTGGTGTGTGCTTAAAGTTAAAACAGAATTCTTTCATCCGGCAACTAAGGGACTGTTGGTGTCACAGCCTGTTATGCTTCATCCAGACACCATTATCTGCTCTGACTTGGTCTAGGTTGGGGCCATGTCCTGTTCATTCTCTCCCATGTTCTTGAGGACAGTCAGTGCTGGACCTTTACCCATCTTGTAGAGTAAGTGGAGTGTTGATGCTTTGGAAACAAGCCATTCTGCAGCCTGCACAACAGATATGGTGTGTTGCTGGGAGGAATGATGTTGGTCGGCTGAGGTTCCTGCTGGTGCATCCCTGCCACCAGCACCTCCTGCCTCATCTCCTCCTTGTCAGAATTTTGCAAGCATTGAACAGAGCATTTGGCAGCTGGCAGTGATGGTTACTGTGTGAGGTAGGCATAGCAGTGCTCACTTTGAACAGTTGCAACTGGGAATGGAACTAGCCCAAGAGTTTGGTCCAAGAAACTAGGTCATAGAGTTCATCATGATCTCTGTGGGCTCTGGTGGAATTGTGTCTGCACACTCAAAATCTGCTTCTTCTCCTCTGCCCATCTGCCAGCGCTTGGGACATCTCATTCAGGTATTAGTTATACAGGAGGGACATGCAGCTCACCTTATACGTTGCAATGAAACATAAGCCAAAAGAGATGAATGCAGGATGGCAACAGGATGGTCCTTCTCACACAAAGTACAAGAAAAAAGTGGGAAATCACCATTCATTTCTGATTGAAGCTTTTCAATATGCTCAGGTTTAAAACAACTACCTGCTTTTATTTAAGAAGGTATTACCAGACTGTAACTGTAAAGGATTTGTCACTGCTCTGTAGATGGTATGCTCATGAACAGTGGTTGATCCTTCCTTTAGGCTCTTCCATACTGTTAAGTCAGTGTCTCTGCTCCGCTCATGGTAAATAATCTCAATGCCATCCCCATGGTGCTGTTTTGCATGAGGTTGTCTTCATTCCTTTTGGGTATGTGGCCTTCACTGGCAACTAACTGCAATGACCTGTTAGTCTTGCTGCTCCTTTGGTAAATGTTCTATCTCTCACTAACATGAAGTCTATGCTTGTCTGAAGACATGGTGATTCATGGAAGTGTGTTTAAGTTTATATCAAACTTTAAAGAAGACATAATCTGATGCTTTGTCCTAGGTGGGTCTTTAAGTATCTTCCTGAACATACTGGGAGTAGCTTTGCAAAAAATGTCTGCAAAATTGAATGGCTTCTAATCTGGAAATGACAGAGTGTTCTTTATTGTTTGTTTTCTTCCAAAACAACACAATTGAATTTGCTTTTTAGACCATTTGTTGAAAAGTGAGTCCTTGAGTCCTCTCTGCTGTTTCTAGAACACAAAGTTGTAACTCATTACACATCCTGTGCAGTACACTGACTATAGCATTCCTCTTTACAGAGAAAGATTTAATTTTTTAAAATAGTATAGATAAATCTGCATGACAGTTAATTGCAAATGTTCATTAACATATTTTACAAAAAATTACGTAAAAAGCAAAGTGTGAATCATAAGAATCATTCACTCATTATGTTTGGAGAAGACCTCTTGAGATAATCGAGCCCAACTGTCCACACAACACCATGCCCACAACTAAATCGTGTCCCCACGTACCACATTTACAGGCTCTTTGAACACGTCCAGGGAGTGATTCCTCTACCTCCCTGGGCAGCCTGTTCCAATGCCTGATAACAATCTTGATGAAGAAATTCATCCTAATATCTAATCTGAACCTCCCCTGGTGCAACTTGAAACCATTTCATCTTCTCCTATCATTTGTTACCTGGGAGAAGAGACCAAGCCCCACCTTATTACCACCTCCTTTCAGGTAGTTGTAGAGAGTGAGAAGAATCATTCAAGTCTGTCTGGGTTGTTAAGAAAAACAAAAGAAATGTTTTTTGTTACTCTTATACAGAGAATGTTTTCAGAGACTGGCATTCACTGATACCCATCTTAGTTCTGGCAGATTCTGTCAACAAAGCTTAGTAGGCAGTGGTCTGACCTTAGGAAGATGTACATACATGTTTTCTTTCCTAATTTTCAAAGGACTCTGCAAGTTCTTACTGAAAAATTTAGTGCCTGGTGAAGGTCATGTGTTTCAAATGAGCCTGATGATTGTTTTGTGTCTTGCAGAGGGACGACACAGCCTGCCTGAGCAGTGCCGAGAGAACAGGTATGGGGATGGGTGCTGGTCATGCCTGTGTTCTGCATCACTGGGAGTTGCTCTGGGCAAGAATTCTCCCTAGGGAGTGGAGCAGGGGAGCGCCCACCACTGCACCCCTCGCAGCAGGGCTTTTGGCAGCCATCTAGAGGAGTGCTCCCTTCCCAGGGAGTCTGTTAAGCCACACTTATGCCCTGTATTCAGATCAGCCCAGGGGTTTGCTCTGCACGGAGGGGATGGATGTGTTCCTGTCTGCTGAAAGAACATCCAAACCACCATAATAACAACATCTCTGCCTTTGGTACTAGCCATGCATTTAGGCAAGCTTGTAACACATTTTACATTCAGAGCACTCTATGAACCAGTGTTACTCCTTTTGCATTGCAGTCAGCTAAACCCAACATAAAACTAATTCTGGGTGTTAAGTGAAACAAGCACCATCCAGATACTGCTCTGTTTTTATGGGCTGTTCCCACTGGAATGAGGCTTTTTTACTTATCTCTGGTTTAGGATTCAGGAGGAGGAATGGAATAAATATGTTGTACCCTCAAAAAATGAGTCTGACAAATGTAAAGTGAGTCGCACTTTCAGCTTTCTGATGAACAGAATGACCAGCACACGGAGTAAGTGCAAGGTAATTTGAGATTTATGTCATGTTATTATTATAAATAGAATCATAGAATGACCTGAGTTGTAAGGGACCTGCAAGGATCGTCAGGTCCAACTCTTGTCTATACACAGGGCAGCCCCAAGTGTCACACCATGTAGCTTAAAGAGTATTGTCTGGATGTTTCTTGAATTCTGTTAATCTTGGCATTCTGATTGCTTCCTTGGGGAGCCTGTTTCAGTGCTTGACCATGCTCTGGCTGAAGAACCTTTTCCTAATATCCAATCTAGTCCCATCCTGGTGCAGCTTCATCCTGTTCCCTTTAGTCCTGTTGCTGGTCACCAGAGACAAGAGATCAGCTCCTGTCCCTCTATTTCCCCTCATGAAGAAGTTGTAGACTGTTATGAGGTTTCCTCCAGACTGAACTGACCAAGTGACCGGTATCATAGATCTATTTGCATTGACAAGAATCTAAATTTTTATGTAAAGGTAGGTTGCTTTTTATTAGAAGACCGCATAAGTAATAGGAGGACAATTTTTCTTTATCTTTTTAATCTTAAAATGTATACAGTGTACCCTGTAATGGCCTTTGTATTAAAAACCAGCCTTCGTTTTAAACAGTAGACTTAGCCAATCAATACAAAGTATTTCCCTTGCCAGTTGTTTTGATCTTACTCATAATCTCGTTTGGTGATTTAGCCAAACCATAAATATGTGAATTGCCTGTAAGAAATAATTTTCTTTGGAAGAGATATGAGACTGTTCTTGCAATTACTCTCAATAAATAATTAAGGCTGTAACTTCTACATTGGCACATAATCAGTTGACTACAGAGGTTGGTATGGGGTCCAGTCTTGTTCAACATCTTCATTAATGACCTGGAGGAAGGAACAAAGTATACTCTCAGGCAGATTGCTGATGATACAAAACTGGGAAGCATGGCTGACAAACTAGAATGCTGTGCTTCTGTTCATTGAGGTCTGAAAAGGCTGCAGAGTTGGGTGGAGAGAAACCTAATGAAGTTCAAGGGTAAAGTGTAAGGTCCTGCACCTGGGGAGGAATAGCCCATGCACCAGTACAGGTTAAGGGCTGACCTGCTGCAAAGCAGCTCCATGGTGTAGGACCTAGGAGTCCTGGTGGACAAGAAGTTGACCCTGAGCCAGCAGTGTGCTCTTGTGGCCAAGAAGGTCAATGGTGTCCTGGGGTACATTAAAAAGAGTGTGACAGCACATTGAGAGATCACAGAATCACAGAATCACCAA
>VWZO01022717.1:0-11470 GCA_013396975.1 Bucco capensis
GAACAGGGCCAGATGTAAAGAATATGCTATATACCTCTGTAGGAGAGAAAGGACCTTCCTGGAGCCTCTGGCAAAAAGCACCTGGAGAGGCCCGAGGCCGACCACTTGGATTTTGGAGTTGAGCCTATAGAGGCTCAGAGGC
Source organism: Bucco capensis (assembly GCA_013396975.1). Lineage (NCBI taxonomy): Eukaryota > Metazoa > Chordata > Aves > Piciformes > Bucconidae > Bucco > Bucco capensis. Next base: position 143 of record VWZO01022717.1, read on the forward strand.
AAACTACACTCCGACTGAGAAAGAGATCCTGGCAGNATCCATTTTTGCATGCTCGAGGGTGCTATCTGCTATCCTCTTTTTATCAGCACGCTTGTAAAAGGCACTGATGAGGAGCATGGATGGAGACCTCCCTGGATCTTGGTTTGCAAAGAGTAGCCACGATGACGACGACACGTGGTGTGCAGGCTCCACCATACAATCAGCTACCAGAGGGTGAGAAACTGTACGTCCTTTTCACTGAGGGTTCATGCTGTGTTGTTGGGGCAAACCGTAAGTGGAATGCAGCTGTATGGAGCCCCGTGCGACGTGTTGCAGAGGCCACTGAAGGAGAAGGTGGATCGAATCAAATTGCAGAGCTTAGAGCCATCCAGCCGGTCTTGGACATTGCTGAGATAGAAAAGTGGCCAAAGCTCTATCTCTACACTGACTCATGGATGGTGGCCAATGCTCTCTGGGGATGGCTAGAGAGATGGAAGAAGGCCAATTGGCAGCAAAAAGGAAAGCCTATCTGGGCCTCTGAGATGTGGCAAAACATCTCCACTCTGATAGAAAAACTGACTGTGAGGTTTCGTCACGTGGATGCTCATGTACCAAGAAGCCGAGCTGATGAGGAGCATCAGAAGCTGACCGAGCTGCCCAAATTGAAATTTCAGAAGTAGATTTAGATTGGCAGCACAAGGGAGAGCTGTTTCTAGCTCGATGGGCCCACAATGCTTCAGGTCACCAGGGAAGAGATGCCACCTACCAATGGGCACAGGACCAAGGGGTGGATTTAACTCTGGACTCTATTTCACAGGTTATCCATGAATGTGAGACATGCGCTACCATCAAGCAGGCAAGAAGAGTGAAACCCCGGTGGTATGGTGGACGCTGGGCTAAATACAGGTATGGGGAGGCATGGCAAATAGACTATATTACACTGCCACAGACCCGCCAGGATAAGCGCTATGTGCTCACCATGATGGAGGCAACAACCAGCTGGCTGGAATCATACCTGATGCCTCATGCCACTGCCCAAAACACCATCTTGGGCCTAGAAAAACAAGTCCTGTGGTGACATGGCACACCAGAGAGACTTGAGTCGGACAATGGTACTCTTTTCAAAAATGACCTGGTCACCACCAGGGCCAAAGAGCATGGTATTGAGTGGGTATACCATATCACCTATCATGCACCAGCAGCTGGAAAGGTTGAGAGATGCAATGGTCTATTAAAAACCACACTGAAGGTATTGGGTGGGGGAACTTTCAAAAACTGGGACAGCACTTGGCAAAAAATACGTGGCTGGTGAACACCAGAGGCTCTGTCAACTGAGCTGTCCCTGCCCAATATGAACCCCTGAACACCGTTCATGGAGATGGAGTTCCTGTAGTGCACCTGAAAGGTATGCTAGGGAAAACAGTTTGGATCAACCCTGCCTCGACAAAGGCAAACCCATCCGTGGGATTGTTTTTGCTCAGGGACCAGGTTGCACCTGGTGGGTAATGCAGAAAGATGGGGAAACATGGTGTGTACCTCAGGGGGACCTTATCTTATTGTCCTTATCTGGATCTTTCCTAAAAATGCGGTCTGGTCAAACCAAGACAGTGTGCGAGACCTGGCTTGCTTCTCAAATGTTGTGGTAGCTTTGTGAACTATTAACTAGCATCATTTTCTGCACAGAAATGGAATAAAAGACATGTCTTGAGTCTGTGTGTGGATTGAATAGTGAGGGAGAACAGTTTCATATGTTATGATCTGTTAGAAGCTTAAATAAAATAGTAAATTGTGTGCCAATGCATTAAAAAGCACATAGCTGGCTATATTTACCCACCATTGGCTAGGTTTCAAGATGAGTTATCTTTGAAATAAATACTAAGATATGATTGCTTCTTTTGTTTGATAAAACAGTAACTTATGACTTTTTTAAAAAGATTTGGCATAGTCCAACATGTAGCATGGAATGACTGAAAGTCTTTTTATACTCACATGAGTTAGTTAATTTTAAAAAGTAATTAACAAGAGAAATTAAATCTCAGAGCTGGACTAGCCTAAGGATAATCAGTCATCTGATATTAATCAGCAGATATCAGCACCTACCATTTCTTAAATCATCTCCCAAGAAATGAGAAGGACCTTATCCTATATTAATCTTCCAATTAATTAAGCAATGGATATTCAGCCTTCAATGTTGTTTAAAAAGTCATATCTTGCTGCAGTTTGTTAATAACGGTGCTCTCTAAGGGAGTAAATAAACCTCCACAGGAACAGATAAACCTGTATTGTAGTAACTGCACTGTGCAAGCTTCACAGAATTTGCAATCATCAGCAACTTTTTCATTGTTTTTATTTTATTCAATTTGTCAAGTCCTATGATCAGTCAAAGCTCATCAGAAAGTAACTGTGACACCGCCAACGCTTCCTTGATCTTACTATTTAAATTATACAGTGCAACTATTATAGTTTCTCAGAAAAGATAGGCTTAATATTAATACTCTTGCTTTTTATTAGCAACAACATGAACTTACCTACATCTACAAACTGTTGTCTTTGAATAGTTCAAGTCACGATTCCTTCTCTAAGTAGACTTTTTAAATTGATTCTGGTATCTGACAATAGTAAACTTTCAGAGCATGCTATAAGATTAAAAGAACAAAGGATAATGTCTAAATTGCCCAGCTCATTCAAAAACCTATGATATAACAAATTTCAAAAATAAGGAGTATAGAATGCTCCAAGATAGTCCACTAGTAATAAGGTTTTGAAAAGTCTGGGTGGGGTTTTTTTGAGTATTTGGGGGTGTTTTTTGTCATCATTGTAGGTTTTGTTTGGTTGTTTTCAGGGTTTTGTGTGTGTCTTTTTAAAAAAGACAGAATGGATGCACAAGTATTATAGCAATGATAGAAGTTCCAGTAGAACAAGAACTTCTGTATCTTCTGAGAGCAAAGGCTGGTGAAAAATAAAACAAGTGACTACATTTCTCTATTACCTCCAGCATGATGTACCACCACCTTATTGCACGTTGTCACAGGATGGCAGAATAAAGCCATGATTATCACAGAACTCCAAAAATGCGAAGGACAAAATAATCTTATTAATTCAAAATGTATTAGAAGAGTTGTTATACCTGATGATTCAGGCTTCATTCACCATGTCCTATCAAATTGCAATTACAAGCTCTTTGTCCTTTGCTGAGCACTACTGAAGCCTGTCATCAGCAAATGAACCCCAAATTCAATTCAGAGATGTAATTCCTGTGTTTTTATGCATTTGTGATATGATTGCACTAGACTTCATTAGGACAAAAGAAAGATGATTGTCAAGAGAAAGGGAAATAATCTACTTGGAAAAATGAAAAAAAAATAAAACCCAAAAGATAGGATGTACTGTTTGCATTTTAAAATATAATCCACACTTAAAAACTTACATTTATGTACTTCATAAAAAGTAAATATATTTACTTTTAAGTATATTAATAGGTGACTAGTAAATTAATAGGGTTTTAATTATCAATTTTCATTAATCAATTATCTTAGATGAGTATGGTATGGGGTGGGAGTGGGATGTTTGCTAGTAGCATGTGGTACTTCGTAAAGTGTTTGAGGATTGTAATTTATAAATTGATCAAATTCTCACTTCAGAAGTGTCTTATTGTCTTGGTATGACCAGACAGTTTTTGGGAAAGACTCCAAGTAATAAAGACCTCCCCCCTCTCAGGATAAAGGAATAAATGTAGAANAGAAGGTATCCCAGGGCTCCCCGCCCCTGCCGCGGTCTTTTCTGTTCGGCGGATTTGCACATGAAAGTCACTTCCTTGCTTTGTGCCCGCATGATCTGCCCAGATGCAGCCCTGTATGCTGTGGGCTCGTACTGCGTCTGCTCCATACCACTCTGGGAAGCCCCGGCAGGGCTCGGCGCTGCCCCACATCCACCCATTTGTTGCCATGGTTACCAGAATCAACTAGCTAGGGGAGGGGGCGGCGGCAGCAGAGCAGTTTGGAAAACGAAACAAACAGGTTTGGGAGAAGGAGGAGGAGGTAAGGTGGACACAAAGAATTTCCTGTTTCATGTACCCCATCATACTTGTTTATTCAAGTAGCTTTAAAAACTCACTTGGCTTAATCTAAAATAAGAAAAATGCAAATAAAAGCAGTTGTTTAACAAAAATCAGAAAACAATTATAAATACTTACAAAAGACAAATAGGGTTCTATAAATAGCATCCTTTCACTAATGTGTTATTAAACATCCTCACTCCCATCACTTTTCCTTCTCTATCCAGTTTACTCAATCAAAATAAGTATTGTGGGCTTTGACTTTACTATACACTACAGATGATATTTATCTAGGAGACTATGTAAGGCAATAGAACAATTAGAAAGCTGCTTTTAGAGACCTTCAAAATATTCACACAGGGAAAATGAGAAGGAGCTCCCTTCTCAGATCTCTTGAGTGGGAGTGGCAACAGCAGAGATGCTAGATCTAGAGCTGGGCTTTCCCTTGAATTCCTTTACCTAGGGCTCTTTGCAGACTAAATCTTTCATGCGTGCAGACTAAATCTTTCAAAAAACGTGACATTTTTTGTTTCCTCCTGCAACACAATCTGCTCACTCTCTGAATCAACAGGAGAGAGCACTTACAGAGGAGGTTTTTCTAGGCTTGGTCACCCCCTTCTGGATTAAATTAGCAAATTCTTAGAGAAGGGTAAAACTCTTATCCTTTTGGTGGTTGATTGGAACACTTTAGGGACAACGCATGTTTCACTGGAATTTATACACTGTATCAATGTGGGCATTAAAAATTATGCAGGTAGCTTAGGTAAGCATTTGGAGGAGAGGAGGCTTATCAAGAGTAGTCAACATGGATTCTGTAATGGGAAGTCATGCTTGACTAATCTGATAGCCTTTTATGATGGCAAAACTAGATGGATAGATGAGGGGAAGGCAGTGGATGTGTTTTTTCTCGACTTTAGCAAAGCTTTCGGTACTGTCTCGCATGGTATCCTCATTGCCAAATTTAAGAAGTTTTGATTGGGAGACTGTGAAGTGAGATGGATTGAGAACTGGCTGAAGGACAGAGCCCAGAGAGTTGTGGTCAGTGGAGCAGAGTCTAACTGGAGGCCTGTGACTAGTGGTGTCCCCCAAGGGTCGGTGCTGGGTCCAGTACTGTTCAATATATTCATCAATGATCTGGATGAAGGGGTAGAGTGTACCCTCAGCAAGTTTGCAGATGATACCAAGCTTGGAGGAGTGGCTGACACACCAGAAGGCTGTGCTGCCATCCAGCATGACCTGGACAGGCTAGAGAGATGGGCAGGGAGAAACTTGATGCAATTTAACAAGGGTAAATATAAAGTACTGCATCTGGGAAAGAACAACCCAATATATCAGCACAGGCTAGGAACTGATCTGTTGGAGAACAGCTGTGGGGAAAAAGATCTAGGAGTCCTGGTGGATAGGAGGATGACCATGAGCTAGCAATGTGCTCCTGTGGCCAAAAGGGCCAATGACATCCTAGGATGCATTAAGAGGAGTGTGGCCAGCAGATTGAGAGAGGTTATCCTCTCCCTCTACTCTGCCCTGGTGAGGCCCCATCTGGAATACTGTGTCCAATTCTGGGCCCCCCAGCTCAAGTAGAATTGGGAGCTGCTGGAGAGAGTACAGCACAGGGCCACGAGGGTTATTAAAGGAGTATAGCATCTGCCCTAGGAGGACAGGCTGAGAGAGCTGGGTCTCTTCAGCCTGGTGAAGAGGAGACTGAGAGGCGATCTCATGAATGCTTATAAATATGTTAAAGGTGAGTGTCAGGAGCAGACAGCCAGGCTCTTCTCAATGTCATCCAATGTTAGGACAAGAGGGAACAGGAGCAAGTTGGACCACAGGAGGTTTAGTATTAACATGAGGAGAAACGTCTTTACAGTAGGGGTGACAGAGCATTGGAACAGGCTGCCCAGGAGGGCTGTGGAGTCTCCTTCTCTGGAGACATTCAAGAGCCGCCTGGACACATTCCTGTGTGACCTGGTCTAGGTGATCCTGCTCTGGCACGGGGTGTTGGACAAGATGATCTTTCTAGGTCCCTTCCAACCCCTAACATTCTATGATTCTATGATAATTATTAGTTCATTACAGTGAAATCTAGGTGATGTGCAAATGAATTTGATGTAATCTATCCTCAGTCTAAGTTGTAGAATATCAATATGTTATTTTCTTCAAATAAACAACATGGACAATTTATTTTGTCACAAAAAATAAATTTCAAGTAGACTTGAACTAGAAAAGAGTAAATTTGTTTGCTATAATAATTGTCAAGAGTAATAGTGTTTATACATTGGGTTTATTTCAAGACAGCAACAACATAAAAGATTTGTTGCTACCACTTAAATGCTTCCATTCTTAAGGGTTTTTTTTCAGGCTGTGGAACTTTTTCAAACTTAGATAAAAATATCTTTACTTAGAATCATGTAATTTTCAGGGTTAGAAGGGACTTTAAATATCAGCTAGTTCCAACCCCACTGTCATGGGCAGGGACACCTCCCACTACATCAGGTTGCTCAGAGACCCATCCAGCCTGGCCTTAAAAACTTCCAGGGATGGGGCTTCCACCCCCTTTCTGGGCAACCTTTTGCAGTTTCTCACTACCCTTATGGTGAAGAACTTCTTCCTAATGTCCAACTGAAATCTACCCTCCTCAAGCTTATGTCCACTACCCCTAGTCCTGTCGCTGCCTGACATCCTAAAAAGTATTTCACCACTGCTTGGAGCCTTATTTTCTCCAGACTGAATAATCCCAACTGTCTCAGCCTATCATCATAGGAGAGGTGCTCCAGCTCTCTGATCATCCTCGTGGCCCTTCTCTGGACATGTTCTAGCACGTCTATATCTTTCTTGTACTGGGGGCTCTAGAACTGGATGCAGTACTCCAGGTGGGGTCTCACAAGAGTGGAGTATAGGGGGAGAATCACCTCCCTTGACCTGCTGGCCACGTTTCTTTTGATGCAGCCCAGTTGGCTTTCTAGGCTGAAAATGCACAATGGTGCCTCATGTTGAGCTTCTCATCCACCAGCACCCCCAAGTCCTTTTCCTCAGGGCTGCTCTCAAGCCAGTCACTGCCTAGCCTATATTAGTGCTTGGGATAGCCCCGACCCAGAAGCAGGACCTTTCACTTGTTTTTGTTGAACATCATGAGGTTGGCATGGGCCCACCTCTCCAGCCTGTGAGTGTCCTTCTGGATGACATCCCTTCCCTCCAGCATATCAGCCACACCACACAGCTTGGTGTTGTTGGCAAACTTGCTGATGGTGCACTCAATGCCACTGTCCATGTCGCTGACAAAGATGTTAAACAAGACCAGTCCCAGGACTGATCCTTGAGGGACTCCACTTGTCACTGGCCTCCACTTGGACATGGACCCATTGACAGCCACTCTTTGGGTGCAGCCATCAAGCCAGTTCTTTATCCACTGAGTGGTCCATCCATCGAACCCATATTTCACTAGCATGGAGACCAGGATGTCATGCATGACATTGTTGAAGGCTTGAAGGTCATTTCTTAAAGCTCCATTAAAAAGCTAATAAAAAATGGCATGTTTGAAATTATATTTCAGTTCACAATCTTTTTAGAAAAAAATATAAGACTTCTAACTGAAAATTATGTTTGCTGATGCAAAACCCTACTTAGCCCCAGAAACAGCATCTCTTTCAAAATTGTTAATAATCAGGAGGTGCTCATCTTTACTTCAGACTAAAAGAACAGGAGGTGTTCTCATGGACGTATCATAAAAAGATAAGTTATATCAGAATCTTACCTTTGATAGTGCTTAATATGAATCCAAAGTCCTAAGATTTAATTATTTTAGCTATCTTTTAGCACATAAAAAATTAGACTTACTGAATAGCCTCTGATTTATGACCTATCGATTTGCAATACAGCACAAAATATGCAGCACTCAATACTAAATATTCAAGGAATTCATTCATATTGTATGTAAGCTGAATTACTAAGATGATAATTTCATAGTTGGCATTATATTTAATTTTGTGGTACTTAATGCTTCACCTCAAACTGAGTTTCAGCTGAAAAGCCATTTATTGGAAAAGGATGTGATAAAGCCTCTTGATCTGAAATATGTTGTTAATAGATAATGAAAAGGCTAACAACAATGACTCATACCTTCATATTTTTTACGGTCTTGCATGTCATTGCTACACAACAAATATGTTGGTAGTTGTAGAGCAAGGCAGCAGCTTTTGTCTAATTAGGGTTAGTGTCACCATTGTTTTTATTTACAGAGATCAGAGTTTCTTATCAGGTGCTTAGTAAGTAATCTCAGATATATATGTAGGGTTTCTACATATGCATACTTGGCATTTCACATCTAGTCTCACTTCAGTTGTTACTTCATTTTATTTTGAATATTCCCAAAGAAACACTGGTTTAATATATGCCAATGAGGTAATAAAATGCAACCCTTATAAAGTGTGTTATTTTTATATTTTCCTTTTTCAAAATTATTTCAGAACTAGCCATACGTCTGCTTCAACCATCCATCAAATCACTCACAGATAATGATGAATTTGTGTATGTCAATTTGGAAAAATGTTATAATTTGTATTTGAATTTATAGATGAAGTTTAATAACTTGTAACAATAAAAGGAAAGAGCTGTCTGATTCTCTGAAGATCTCAGTTTAAATGCCTATCCTGCCAGTCACTGCTGTGTATGAATATGGATACTTGACTATTGTATTTCAATCCTCCAGTTCATAATGAATATCACATTTCATTCCTCCTAAATTTTTTGTTTATTAATTACAAGTCCTTTAGGAAAGCAACTATTCCTGGCCAGATGTTTCTAGAATTTCACAAACTGATTTTTATCCCTGTTGGCATATTTAAAATACAAATGAAAGTGAAGTCAGTGAGGGAGAGGAAAAAAACCCCAAAGTAAAACAAAATACAGAGAACCTTTCCCACGTTTAGAATATTCTGATAATTAGAACCACAATCAAGCAAATTAGAAGAAACAGCTGCCAACTAGTTAACAGAATCACAGAACAGTTCAAGTTGGAAGGGACCAATAAGGATCATCAAGTCCAACTCCTGGTCCTACACTGGACACACCAAGAATCACACAATAACATGACATGAGTGTTATACACAGAACAACAATGCGGCAAGTAGGATACACATATCTTAGATCCAAGAACAAAGTACCATCAAGTGAAACAAAACAGAAGATTCAAGATTAACCAATGATTATAATTTGTACAATCCTCCTTATGAAATAGCCAGCTGTGAGATAGAGCATGAATGCACTTGCATAATTTCATAAACGGAGTCAGGGAGGGAGAGGGATGAGGGAAGAAGAGATCACAGAAACACTTTCAGAGAAGTAGGATTATGTTCTTACCTTGCTGTTCCAGGCAAATAAATTCTATGCTTAATCTCCTCTTCCTTGACTGAGAAATTTTGGGGTTACAAAAAAAGAAGTCAGTTTTGACAGTGATTTCACCCCATCAATGGCCATTGGTGTGGTGGAATTGTCATAAAGAATAAAAGCAGAACAATTCTGAATCCCTACATCAGTAAGAAGACTACGACTTTAGTGTTAAATTATTATTTCATACATTCCCTTGAGAAGCTCCAGATATTGAATGCTTCTATAGCAAAGCTATGGAATCTTGTTCATTGAAAACAGGGTGATTTCTTTTCCATTTCCCAAGAAAATATAATAATTTTGTGAAAACTATTACTTTCCAGTGCTCTACAACAGTGGCAAAGTTGTGCAAACACTGTGTCAACAGAAAGATCCTTACTGGTTCCCCAGAGTATCCTTCAGAGCTGCAGACATCAAGATTTTTATTTATTTATTTATTTTGTAAACTACACACCAGCAAAAGGTAGGTTTATGATACTTACTTTGGCTCCTGCTGCTATCCTGGAAAATGAAACAAAGATGAGCTCATAGCCTGAGGATCATTGTTATTGGGAAGCTGATGTAGGAGAGTAAAAGATGAAAGAATAAAACAGGATCTGAAATTGACCTTCAAATGCCACCACAGTGAAAGAAATGTGGTGAATGCTGGTGCTGACAAAGAGTAGAAGGCACATATGTACCTCTCCTGCCACAGTTAATTGTCTACAAGTTACTAGTAAGACCCTTCATGAAACGGCCTACCCATTCCTCCTTAATAAATGGAGAGTCAGTTTTAAGTTAACTGCCTTAGTCTCTCAATTTGCAGACCAGGAATGAAAGGTAAATCTAAGGATATTTTAAAAATTGTTTTAGGCAGAACTATGGTTCCATTTTAGCAGCATCATAAAGTTTGCATTTTTCAGTCCATATATTCACCCTATAGTCACAGTCTGGAAAAGATTATGTATTTCTTACAGAACAAAATTACAAATATATTTTAATTTTAGCCATCTGCAAGGTCTCCATGAAAAGACAACAAATACCACATTTGTTTCTAAAATAAAGTCAGTACATTTGTCTTTGAAGCTTGGTGTATATAGCTGTGTTGTATATATAATTTCTATACAGAAAAATGTCAGTAAGAGGCCACCAAAACCATCCAGAAATCAGTTATTAATCACAGTACAAATAATCTAACTATTATAATAACTATTACATCTCAATTAACAATTATGACATACATTTTGTTTAAATATAAATACATTACAGAAATATCTTGCAATGAAAGAAGCTGAAGTTAGAAGAAAAACCAGTCCGCATCTGTGAAATGCTCAAGTAGTCTTTTTCATAGAATTATGTATTTACCAAGTTGTTTTACCACATTTTGTTAAAAAATTAATCAGGAGATTGAGCTTTACCAGAACATCTTCGTTGCCTGCAAAAACCAAGTGCTTTTCCTTCAGAATAACTCAGTGAAAAGAGTGAGATTAATTCTGTTTTAATAAGCTTGTAATTATCTTTTGTTTACTTAATATGATCGTGAAGCTGAAGAATAACTTAATTAGAATAATTTCCAAACGACAGGACACACATTGCCTGGAATATAAATGTTACTGCTGCAAACAAGGTTGTTGGACTTGTAAGCTGAACTCAAGAACTGGTGGGGGTGTTCTTCATGAGGAAAGGAAGGGGGAATTCAACTCTGATGTTTTTCCAGCTAATCAAAACTACAGCAATTTCACTTTATCATAGAATCATAAAATGGTTAGAGTTGGAAGGGATCTTTAGAGTTCATCTAGTCCAACACCCCTGCTGCAAGCAGTGATACCTATAACTAGCTCAGGTTGCTCAGAATCCCATTCAACTAGACCTTGAATGTTTTAAGAGATGAGGAATCCACCACCTCTTTGGAAATCATAGAATCATAGAATCATAGA
>VWZO01022726.1:0-12968 GCA_013396975.1 Bucco capensis
TTCTGTCCTGTGCTTTCTCTTTTATCAACTTATTTTCTTTCATCTGGTCATATTCATGTCTTTTCTATAAACTTCATGTGCGTTCCTCATTTTTCTCCTCTTCTTAAACTTAAGCTCTCCTTCATCAGGGCCAGTCTTGTAAATATCTGAGTCTTGCTAAATCACTCATTAATATCATCCCACAGCCTTCTCTGGAACGACTGTTTCCAACAGCACATCAACATATCATGACTGCCAAAGACAGCACTCAAAGGAAACGAAGCTGCCGCTCAACATGCCCAGCATGACCCAAACACATGTGATGTCATTCCACAACCACAGGACTTACTATTACTTTGTTTTGATTTTTTCCCAGCCACTGGTACAGGACAAGAGACTTCACAAAGAATGGTTATTTAATGGCAGCTGTACAAGACAGAAGGCATAAGGTGGTAGCTTTAGAAAGCTGTGATTTGATTTCACCCTGGCCAGCCTGAGAGTGTCAATGGACCTGACATGGCACAGACTCAGAAAAACAGAAGACATAAGATAGTGATTTCATAAGAGCAACTAAACTTTTAAAATAGGCTTAGGGACCAAAAGGTGAACAGCAGAGGTTAAAGACAACATGTGGAAAAAAACTGCCTACTTCTCTTCCAGGGTTAGAGGGAAAGTATTTGCCTTCTTTCCTCTAGCTTGGAGCACAACAGAGCTCTTTTCTTTCTTATTAGGCAGGCAAATCATATGATAAATCAAAATATGGATCTTGATTTTTGGCTATAAAGCAGTAATCTGGACATACAGTCTCTTTCTAGCCCTCAGCCAGCAGTTACTTGAGTGCTATCATGCGCCATCCAGGGTACAGCATTTAACCTCTGCATTTTCAAAAATATATAGCACAGCAGCTAAGAAAAGAAGTTCTAGATGAAATGTGAGACAGATATGGTTCTGTAATGGCTTCTTCTCTGAAAGAAGGAATGAACACAATCTGCCATGCTAACTTTCACAAGAAAAAACATGCAGTCATCAGTATTACCTGCTTGAGGTAAAATTCAGAGGTAATAAAATTGCAATCTCAGCACATACTTCTCTGTGTCTCTCCAGAATGGATTGGTGCTAGACAGCCCAATGAGCTCCGAAATGAGGAGGCATTAGCACATACTTGTACCCTCTTTCCATTGACCTCCTTCCAGACATATCCCTCTCTCTCTTTTCTCTGTCTATCAAGTCACTAGACCTATATCTTTGTCTTGCTTATTTGAATCTATTTTAATCAATACATGGAAGGTTTCTTAGGAGGTACTTGGTAAAGAAGAGGAGTCCAAATAATACTAATTTAATGAAAATATTACAGGAAGTGTTTAGCTTCCCCTCATTGATCAAATCTTAGTCCTCCCTAAGTGACACAAAAGCTTTGTTTGTTGTACATGCTGTTCCATAAGGACTTCCTCTTCTTTTAGTCATATATATTCTATCTGCTGCATTGTCTTGCCACAGTGCTTTGTGATGAGTGCTGCAGGGAGCGATTAAGAGTGTGTGCCAACCCAATGCCTCTGCCATGGTTAAATATGATATTCCCAGTTTTTAAGATAGATTGAAACTACAGTGACAATAAGTTTGGACATGTGTTCCAGGCATGCATAATCACACGCCATGGAAAGGCGTCAAGGTTTAGGACTGGACTGGCCACTAAATGAGTGACAGATGTTCTCTGTTAATCCCTCTCCCTTCCAAAGGGGAGGAGAAAGGGAATAAAGAGAGAGACTTATGGATTGGAAAACTAAAACTCTTTTAATCAAAAGAGTAACAGTAAAATGAAATATATACAAATATATAAACCCCCAAAATTGAACTCAAGCCCTCTCATGGTAATTACATCACTGTCACCACTGATGCTGTGGCAGGCACTGGGTAAAGTCCCAGAATGGACTCAGCTGCAGACAGGAACCAGCTCTGAAAGTTGGATTTTGGAACTGCATTCAGAAACACATGGATTGGGATTGAAGGCAGAGTGGTCAGAGTCCTTCTCAGATGCTGGTGTCTGAAGAAGAGAACTTGACCTTTGTAATCCTTCAGCTTTATACTGAATGTGATGTATATGGAATGGAATACCTAGCTGGTCAGTTTAGGGTCACTTTTCCTGTCTATTCCTCTCTGTAGGTTCAGCCTTTTACTTCCTGCACTCGCCAGTATTGTACACAAGATTTAGCAGTGACTTTGGTCTGTATACCAATCCTTGGTACTAATTATAAACACTGAGTGCTAGCAGGCACTGTTTGTGAAAACAAGCTGGTAATTTCAGAAAGTGCAGTTACTCAGAAGAGACTTAACTGAAAAGTAAATTCACTGAACATGATTAGTTCTGTTCTACCTCAAACCAGGACAAAGGGCTCTGAAAAATTCCTGTTATATGTTTCCTCTGTCACTCTGTGTCATTCTTGCTAACAATTCAAGATATGAAGTATTTATCATTTCCAATTCTCAGACAATCCACAGAAACACCAATGTTTTCACAGTGATATTTTTCCCTGAATTTCTTCAAAATTTGTGTTCAATAAATTGCCTACCTGCAAAATTTGATCCTAGTTTTGACAGGTTTGTTGCATCACGATATCACTTCTGTTATCTGGGTTTGATAAACAGGAAAGTACCTCTTGCAAGAACTGTTGCACATTCATTTTGTGTTATAGTGTCATAGGAGAATATTCAACCAACTTTACCAATTCCTTTTTTCTATGCCTTCATGCCAGCGAAACGTGATCAACTTAATGTTTAAGGAAAGACTGATATGTTGAAGGGAAGTAGACAATAGCATAAGCACGTGTAGCACCTTGCAGTTACAAAAGATTCTTGGATTATTTTCTTAGTTCTCATCTTCTGGAATTTTAAATAGAGTCATGAATTTGTATATGACCAGAGAAAACTAAATCTCATTTTATTTGCTCACAAAAATGTAATTTATCTTTACAGGTTTCATTTAAGTTTTGTATCTCAACTAAGGTTATCAGCACTAGAATCTGTAAGACAGAAATAGGAATGCCATTTGATTTTTAAAAGGCTGATTGGTTTTCTGCTGAATTCACTGAATGTAAAAAGAAATATGACAAACATCTCTCTATTCTAACCACAAATTTGCATTTGATTACTGTCTCATTTCAATTTGCTTGTTTCTCTTTCTAGAGGCCAAATGACAATTTTCTTTTATAAGGAAAACATATTTTTCATCAGAATCTTTAAAAGCTGTCAAAAGGAAGAATTATAATGATATTTTTAAAATACCTGAATTAGTTAGAGAATGGACAATCGTCTGTAAAAACAATATACATTGAATTATAAACCAAAATAAATAACGAAAGAAAAAAGTATATTTTAAAGTTTCACTTGGATTTGATAGCCATTTTGTATCCAAGTTAATATATAAGGCTCTTGTAGTGTTGCCAGTTCATACAAAATTTCAAAAGTGGATGTTCTACTGTGAAGCTTGCAATTGGCCATTTGCAAGTCTTAGGCTGAAATATCACTGTCATGTTCAGAAGTGTCCACTCTGTGGGCAAATGCAAATGATACAATTTTTTTCATGGACACAAACCACCTAACTGAGAATAGGTATAGTATCAGATGACCCAATTTAAAACCAAATTAGCCCAACAGTGAATATTTACAAATTCCTAAATGGAGAACATTTATTATGTTCCATAACAACTCCACTGAAAGGAGGAGTGTTACAATTACTGGGTACACTACTTGCCACACACATTATGGAAGGCTGTTGCTGGAAGAGTTAAAAGAACTCTCAGGAATGATTGCTCCAGAAAAATATGTGTGATCTATCTCTTTTCCCTCTGCAAGCCAGAGTGAAGGGAAGAGGGAAGTTAGTACAGGACTATTGCTATACTTTAGTATAAAGACACCCATCACTCCTTCCTACAGAAAGAAGGTCCATTACCAGAGCATGACAACAGCTAATTCACCTATGCACTGGATGTTGTGTTATTAATGGCCCTGCTAATAGCTGGTGACAGTGAGAGAGTGAATTTCCACAGTTCATGGCCCTTTATAAGACTTCTTCTGGAACATTTCTCTCCACTATCATCACCCAGACTCCCCCTCTGACCTCTTTATCAGTCAGTGAGTGGTACCAGAGGCTTAAGACACATAATCACAGCAGTATGCCATGTGTGCTTTGCTTTAAAGCATTGCTTTAAAAAATACAAGTTCCTGTTAATACTTCATGAGGTAATGATAATATCATTAGGTTTTACCTTCTCCTTTCATGCTTATTAACTTCACATGAATTTTCATATTTCATCTTCAAGTAAACCTTCATATTTATAGTTATGCAATCTGATCTAAAATTCACCATTGTCAGTGAAAGTGTTGTTGTTGATTTCAGTGGACTTTGGATCAAGTCTGTATCTACCTTAGATCTCTGGCTCCCTTGGCTCCTAGCCATGAAACCAGAGGTTGAACCTGGCTTATTTATATAGTTGATGAATTTAAAAGCAACATTGAAAGAAAACACTATTGTATTTGCTTCTACTTCTGCCTTCCTTTCAAGAGAAAAAGAAGTACCTTCTAATTTCAGCACATCTGCAATTAAAGCTAAAGTCAGTAGCTACAAGTCACACTTTATTTCAAAGTTACTTTGTGCTCACAGGCACAGTCTGAAAATCACTTGNGTGCTCAGCTGACCTTAGAAAGTGGAAGCTTTTTGCTCCCGTCTTTTTCTCCACAAACCAGGTGCTTGATTACATCCCCATTTTTCGGTACAAATAATGTTACACAGATGTTGCTGAAGTACAGTGTCAGCTCTTGATCTCCATTTGGTATCTACAGGAGCACCTGGAGTCTTCCAGGTCCTTCAAAGCCTTGCATTTGGTCTTTCATAGAAACATATCTAAACATAGTGATGCTGCTGGTGGCTGTAACAGGAAGGGTGGCTGTAATCTGAGACATGACATGAGACATCTCCATGTGAGACAGCAGAAGCATCAAATCTCTCAACTCCATCTCTTGAAATTGCCAAAGCTTTTTTGAGATACTTTGCTTACCATTTCCATGGTAAATGCATAAATGCACATTAAATGGCTACTGTACTTCCATGGAAATCCTAAGTTGTAAGATGGGTAAAACTCTCCTAAGTATCTTCTCTCTAACAAGGGACAATACAACAACAATGTAAGTACTTGGCTGTCAATTTCTGATAACTCAGGCTTTGAGTTTGCATTTTTGCTGTTCAAAGTGGTTTAAAATATTTTTTTTTCAAGAAGCATCACGGAGTTTTTATTGCATAGCAATTTTCATACTTAAAATGTCAGTGTAGATATTTTCAAGTCTGCTTTAGAGTAGAAGTAACTTCAATCTTTCTGTTACTCTTGGTGTTTCTCAGCTTGCTAGAAGAGCATATGAATGAGTCAGGGTATGCTCAATTGTTTTCAATAAGTTCTTAAAGGAATCTTTTAGTTTGTTTTGTTAACACAAAATATACCTATAATTCTTACTCAAACTGTTCATTTAGTGTAATGCAATAACCTGGACGTACAATATTCCTGAGAGCTGGTCAACTGGGAAAATTTTATATACTTTTTCCCCACTTTGTTTTGTTTTGCTTATTAATACCAATGGTACCTTTCAACTTTATTGGGAGCCTTGGGGAATTAAGGAGGTACCTTTTACTTGGTTTTCTTTCCCAGAAGTCCAACCACTAAGAGTCAAGTCATTATATGATGCACTTTGATTAAAGGCACACAGGACCTCGATGTTGTTCTGGAAGCACTAAATGTAATACTGCCTGGCTTCGTAATACATCTCATATCATCAAAGACGATTGTGATATCTCAGCAGCTGGAGGATCCCTTGGATCTTTCTGTCTTAGAATCTATTTCTGGCCACCTACTTCAATGAAATTTGTAGGATCTTAATTTTCTCAGAGATTGATATTTCTCTCTTAATCAGTAGATTCAAACAAGATGGAGCAGGAGAAGTAGGAGACAGAAGCAGACAAATGCAGATCATGATAAATGTCTAATTTCCTTAATAAATCACAGAGAAAATCAGCTATCATGTTTTAAAAGAGTTTGTATTTCTGTAGAATTTGCATGGGTAGCATACAGCTCCCTGGGCTGTACTAGCAGGGAGAAGCCCAAGAAAAATGGTGATTTTAAAGACCACTTTCTCAGCAGTTTCATGGGGAGACATCGGAAGCTGTTCTGAGCCAGCCCCTCCTCTGCCTGGGACTACACCTTGCCAGGTGCTGCAGATGCTGGCCCCACTCCAGCAAAGCACTTAAGCACATGCTTAACTTTCAACACATCAATTACTCATGGAGAAGTCAAGCCTGGAGAAGCTGCTGTTGCAGAGATAGTGGTGAAAAGGAAATGGGGAGGTGGTGACCTTGTTGCTTCCCTTTCCCAATGGACCTGTCTGCAGACATCATTCAGGGCCTGGGGTAAAATGATCACAGAGGCTAATAGGTCAATGACCTGCTACTCTGTCATTGGCCTAGCCCCAAACTTTGCAAAGAAGAGGGAAAGGGAGAGGGGAAGATCTGTACAGTTTGTCAGATGTTATCACACTTGATAAGAAAAAGCTTTGCTCTCAGGAATTTTTCCGTGAAAAAAGATGGCAACCCAGAGATCTGTGGTGGCAAAGAGGAAACTTACAATCTTTTGTTCTTGTTCTGTCACTCACATCTGTGACAGGTTTCCTTTCTCCCTTAAGCTATTTCAGTTTCTGTTTTCTGGCTCTGCATGTGTCAAAATAAGCTCCCAAAGCAAATCACAGATGCATGGGATAATTAGAGCTGTCATTTTGACATGAGGGGAAAACACTCCCCTTCTCAAGAATACATCTCCTGGTCAATAGCACAGTGTAGCAGTGATGAAGAATGTGGCGTTTGTCACTTCAGGGAGGTGTTTTGGGGTTTTGTGTTTGTTTTGTTTTGTTTTTTTCATTTGAGGGACAGGTTAAGGGAAAAGAGGAGAACTGCCTTATGCTGCTGCCACACAAGCCCTTCCCTATTTCAAAAACTCTCAGAAAATGTTGCTGAGAGGTAGACAACTATGCATAACCTGTAAAACACACAAAAGTGACCCTAGAGTCACCTTCTCAGAAATGGGGTCATCTAGCTGAATTTAAAGAAATTTTAAAAACCTATATTCAAAAATAACATTCAGATCTCCAGCAATGTGAAAATCTTTTTCTAAATGTTTGAAGGAGTATCTTTACATTAAAAGCACTGTGATAAACAGGCATGCAGCTGAAATCCTCACTCTTCCCAAGAGACCCTCAGGGACACATCTGAATGTTCCTCCACAAGACAGACACAATGATGATATTGTCACCAGGAGTCTACTCTCAACTATCCTCACAGTTTGTTTAAAATGTGAGCATTTTGTAATAATTACAACATATGTGGAGATAATTATTTCAAAGACTCTTTTCTTTGTGGGAGTTTAACTGCACACAAAAATAAACTCTTTTCCAAGTAAACTGCACTGCTTTATCATCATACTTCTGTGCCATACCTGACTCCTTGATCTCTGTAAAGTTACATCTTGCTCCCCATCTTCACTAGAGCACCTGTAGCACCTCAGTCACAGGAAATTTTAATCAGAATGAAGTCAAAGCTATATTTTATATGTGGAAAGAATGAAAATAGTTGGAAAGGTATCTCAAAGGTATACTGTAGGATGGGAAGAAGAATGAGCTTTCTAATCAAGATGATGGAGACCTGCATTTAACTTTGCTCTCTTACTGCTGTCCAATCCACTTTTGATGAGTCATTTACTTTCAGTGCCTCTAGGTCCCCAGCTCAACAGAGGGAATCCCTATGATTCCTTTCTCCCAACTTGCATGTACATTTTGCAATGTGGTATTATTTTTTTAGTGTGCAGGAAGGTACTCATGTGAAGCATTGAGCATGGAGAGGGAGTCTTTGTCGGGTGCCGTGTAATTCATTGAAGTGGTTATGGTTATCGGTGACATCAGTTTAAGGAGCCCTGTCTGTCCCATCTGCTTGTCTGTATCTGTGTACTGCAATTCACTACCCTGCCAGTGGTTCCACTCTGAATTTTTCTGGAAAATGCTGAAAGCAGATCATGAATCTAGTTGAAAACAAGTCTCCCCTCACCAGCATAATTTCTCCTTCAGGTCAATGTACTGATAAGCATAGTGCAGTCTCATCAGCAGATCTTAGCACAAGTGAGTTGTGAGACATAGCACAGGGGTGGGAACAAAGACTTTGGGATTTCTTAAATTAGTTACATTTCACTTCATTGCAGCCTGAGTAAAATGTTTTAGGTTAGAGAAGCATCAGGTATGATTATATGAATTTTTGGTGCAACTCCATTAGAAACTTTGCCCTTCTGCAGGATTTCTATTCAAGTACTGCTGCAGCTCTTTACAAACATTGAGTACTGTGTCCCTACAACACACCTGGCAGGCAGATACAGTGTCTTCTTATCAGATGGGCAAAATGACCTTCATAGAGATCACAACTGGCTCAGCCAAGCAGCACGAGCCAACAGGAGAGGCAGGAAGAAGCAGAAAGTTCTAATTGCTGGACAGATGTTTTAACTACTAGGCTTAAGTTGGAAACCAGTGGCCATTAACAGAAACTGCTAATGCAAAGATGCTTCGAGGAGCAATAAGAATGGAGTGAGAAGTAACAATGATACAACTTCCAGATGGCTTTCATTAAAAGGAGTTTTTATTGGATTAAAGACACAATTTAGACTCTATAGTAGAACTGCTTGAAATATTTTAATCTAATCTTGAAAAGATTTTTTTACCAAATCACACATATTACTGGGAATTTTTCAAATCCATTAAAACTTCATGGGGGATTCTCGTTTTGAAACAACAAAAAAAATCATTTCAAAACAGTCATTTTTGTTAGTTTTATTACTGAAGATGAGATTTACTTTATAGAAAATATATGTTTATACTTCTAAGAATAGTTATTTTTGCCATCTTCTGCCAGCAGAAGTTCTCTCATGGATTATCATGAGTGACTGATAGGGCTACAAATATTTCAAAAAATGAAATGGTTTTCTATGTTAAACTAGTATCAAGAAAATTATTACTGTGATGAAAGTATTGTTGATTAACCTTTCCTGAAAGAAAGCTTCTTTCATCTTATACTTCGTGTTTATCTTCATCTTCATACTTTAAAATTAGCCCAGGCACAGTCTGAAAATCACTTGGGGTATCCTGTGNATACTGTTAAAATTAGCCCTGTTCTCATACTAAAAATTATCATCTTGTGGTTTTATTTTGGCTCAGGGGGTTTGGGAGCAAGGTCTTAAAGGAGAATTGTTTTAATCCAAATGTATATGCTCACATATAGCCATATCTTAACAAAACTCCATCAAGGCACAAATTACCTTAATTTGCAATGCACAATCCAAATAAAATTATGTGAACACTCACAACTCCACTTCTTGCTTTATTCTCAGATGTTAACATAAGCTTTCAGAAGCTTTTCTTTTGGGGGAAAAATCCACATAGATAATCCCATGGATAGACACTGAAGCTGTGATTGAACAAGGGAAGTAAAAGATTACCTTCTTTGATTAGTCAAAAGAAGTAAAAGAATTACCTTAATAAGTTTTTGAGACTATGTGTGATTGTTTCAAAAACCAAACCAACACATACTTTAGCTGCAATCTCCTTCTGATTTTCAGCTATTCAAAATTAGGTGTGGACCTCCACCTCCAGTATGAACAGAAACCCAAAACTCACCTAGGCTGACTCCTCAAAGGTCAGAGAAATTCCTTCTGATTACAATTCAGAAAAATAAAAGTTCATTATAAGCATGGGAAATAATATTAATATTTTTGTAAATAATGAGAACAAGTGATGACGGAGGTTAAAAGAAGGGATTGAGCTTGCCATTCTAAACTAAAGGCACAAACCCCAAATCCAAGAACCCCCCAACCGCACCTTCCAGAGATTGTTTATTCCACAGTGTTTTCACCCACAAAGTAAAAAATCTAAACATATTCCCAGTGTCTGTGGCAGTCACCATGCCAATAGTATCATGTAAGCCCCTAGTGATGCTGAACCCTTCCCCATGATTCACTGATTCCTCCTGGTGATCAGAAGACTCTTGTCAAAAAGTTCTTCATAATCTCCCCCTCTTTTAATCTCCTGTGATAACATTTCAGTAACAGACAGTTAAAGACTTGTCTTCTAATGGTGGATGCTTACCTGATAGTGGCAGGAATAAAGAAAAGTGAATGCATAAAAAACAGTAATTATTTTTACCATATGAGCCTCAGAGGACTTTTCTCTAAGGCCCCATGAAAGACAGAGTTCTCCCATAGTACCTGATGAACCAATTTTCAGACACAACCTGTACATCAATGTCACCGACTCTCTAGTTTAAAGGTAGTTTTCTTGCCACATGCTGTATGGTGCAGACAGGACAGCATTCAGCACTGGCTAGCCATCTGAGTGTTTATCAGTTTCTCAGGAGGTTTTGAAAATTTTATACTGATTCAGGTTCAGCCTGCAGCCAGTGACATGCTTCCTGACTCCAGCTGATCAGGAGTCTGGAGCTCCTTGAAATCTCACTGCTACATGCTGTGAGTGTGACAATATAGTCAGATGTGACTTTGAGGTGCTGGTAGTCATGGGCAGGTATGACAAAGCCCAGGAGCCTGAACCTTGGCTCAACCCATAGAGACCTTAAGAGGCTACTCAGAAGTGGTTTTTTTGTTTTGGAATGGAAATTAGCCGCACAGAGATAAAAGGATGACTCTGTATAGTGATGCTGAATTAAACACAGGCAAAGAGACAGGCAAAAGAGAAGGGATACTCCCCAGGAGCATTTCACTGGAGCTCTGTATTGGGGGACAGAATAGAAATTAGCCAGCTGAGATTGATTTTGGAGAATGAATGTAATTCATATTTTATTAATAAAAGAGGTTTCCCCACAAAGGAAATTCCCGTCTTGGCCTGGTGATGTAGCACTAAGTGGTAATTGATACATGAAATGCCAAAGACCATAGATCTCTAGTTACACTGGAGTAGACACTCTTTGGGGCTTGTAATTGCGGGGAGTTGGCAGACATACAGATTTCATCTTTGAGAGAGAAAAGGACTTTCTGCTCTCCTGCCAATTGGGACAACTAAGCTCAGCGCCAAGTTGGACATACCTTCCAGAGCATTTGCAAAGCAGTGTTCAGTTCTACCTCAGATTCTTTCACTCTCTGGGCTTCTGAAGATGAACTAAAAATGTTTGTAATGGCACCTGCAGCAGTGAGACATCTCAGAGAGAAAAGCCAAGTCCTGCCTCCCAACCAGTGGAAGGCACAGTTGAGAAAAAGCAATAGCTCAGAGCCATGTAGGAAAGAAACAGGAAAAGTTTCATAATGGCTGGGGCACAAATGATGGCTTAAGGACAGTTGATATTCCTGGGTACTGCCCTGACTGTTAGCACAAGTTTGCTCTCTGAAGTCATCCTAACGGTGTGGGTTTGACACTGATGTACTTAACCATGGATCAAGAATAGTTTCTCAGACACTCTTCTGAAGGCAGCATGCTCATGCTGCCAGGGGATATCTGTATTGTCCTCACCTGTTGTAATGACACCTGGAAAGCTAAACTTTCCCTCTGCTACTGTCTTCAGATTATCCCTGCACATTTTCCCTCTGATTTGTAGTGCTGAGATCAACAACATCAAGTCTAGTGATCTATGCTGACTGCCAAGATGGCAGATTATTAGCTATCTGATATTGTTAAACATCTCCACATAAAATATGTAAAACTTGTGAGCAAAAGAGCAGTACTACTACTTTTTGGCCAAATTCTGCTCCCAATTGCACCAGAGGAATGTAACTGAAGTCAATACGATTTACAGGAATTAAGGGCAGTGCATGGTTCTGTTTTACTTTGAGATGACAATTAGTTTCTAGTTGCAGCTAATAGGTCTGACCACAGATAAATCTCAAAGAAAAGTATCACTGTTGTTTGTTTTTCTTCCCCAGCTCCAATGTCAGCCCCAGTCTAACAAAGCACCCTATAATATTTGCTTGGGCACTGAATTTGTTAGCCTAACTTATTTTAACTGTTTATCCCATATTTCTGGAAAAATGTGTAAAAAAAAAAAAATCTTTCAATGCCAAATGTTCTCAAATACTCTTTTTCACAGGCATAGTGTACACTAGGAAGAGCTTGCAAGTATAGCTATGCTGGAATTTTTATATCAATAAACCCCTGAGGGGTGGTGCAACTCCTGGCAGCACACTGGTTCCAAGGATGAAATAACACATCCTGGCAACTCCAGCAGGTTTTGCCAACAGAGCTACAAGGCATCTTTTGCTGAGACAGAAAATCAGCAAAAACTTCTCCTGAGAAACCAAGCAGAGACTCCACATAGTCAGCTGCTTGGGATGCTAATCTGACAGGCAGGAGACAAAGGTGCACATCCCCAGTCTGCTCAAATCTGCTGCATCAAATCTGAGTCTCTCTCCTAGCAAAACATTCTCCCAACCCCGGGCCTGCTGGCAGCCAAAAGATTTCTCTTCTTCTGTATTCTTCTGTCAGAGCTGCTCCAGGACAGTTTGATGAACAGTAGTTAGGATGGGAGGTGGGAGAGCTAGGTGCCAGTCAGGCAACACAGGAGCTTGAAGGGGAGTCTCTTGCTCCTCTGGACAGCCCAAACACCACCATTTTGGCTAGCCTTACAGACAGAGCCTTGCCTCTTTTTTAGCAGAAGCTCTTGTTGGGTTCCAAGAAATCTTTCCCAACAATGATTTTGTTGCAACTGATGTGCCTCTGCAAAAAGCAGAGCTTTTTAAAAGTTCCTGCCCTCTGACACAAACACATGTATAATCATCTTTCAGCGAAGAATTTCTGATCGGCTCTTGTTGTGAGCTCATGGAAGGCCAAATTACCTAAGGGTAACAAGGTGCCAGCTACAGATAGTGTTTCACATTCTTTCTTAGAAAAACAGTTATGAAACTACTGGATTTTCTTTCCTT
>VWZO01022726.1:20893-67432 GCA_013396975.1 Bucco capensis
AAACAGGAAACAGGAAGAGGAAATCTCAATTCTTCTCTTAAATACACAAAAATTACATCATCCCTCTGCGCAGTCCGTGATTTGCTGCTTTCCTGTCTCTCTTGAATGATGTCTCAGGGTTACAGTTCTTGACCCCCCTGTCCAGAGATGCCGCGATGATGATTTACAGCTGCACATGCGCGGGATTTCGATTCTCTCTATTCTTATCAGCTCTTCGGTTCCTCCTGGCAAATTCTTTCGGGAGGGGGAAAGAGTTCAGCTACTGAGTTCTTTCTTTTAAAGAAACAGTGTCCATATCCAAACTCAAAAGTTCAAAAGGGAATATGACGTACACTGTTAAATTTTAATCACTCCAGGACAGACCCCATTTTCGCTTTTTTTTTTTTCTTTTTGAGTAAGGGGTGATATGGACAGCTCAAGGAGAAATGGAAAAGGTTGTGTTTTGTTTGTTTTTTTTTTCTTAATGATTTGTAGGTTATAAGCTGCTAATTGAAAACCTTAAAAGAATGAGTTTGCTCCATGAGTTTTATAATGTGTGTCATTTGAAAGTGTGGGACAGATAGGATCAAGTGATTCTCATCTTTTACTTTTAAGAACCTTATTTGAAGCACTCAAACTGTCAGATGATGCATACTACTCTATACTATTCTAGGTAACACTGTAACTAGGTTAACGTTGCAATGTAATTCCAGGTTCACTTTCACAAATGTGTGAACAGAATTTGCAAGAGATTAGATGTTATATTCCTTCTTCTGTACATAAAAAAAGTTCTAAATATTAGCTTGGAAATAAACTAGATATTAAGACTTAATTTGTCCAAATGTGAAATAAGAGTGATTGTGACTGTTACATCATCTTTTAATGATACATGACTCAAATGATGCCAAAGCCTTTTAATGTATGTATATAAATCACTACTGAATGTAACTGTCTGTCAGTGAGTGGTTGCCTCCCTCATGAAATGGAAGGAAAATCTGGCCAAGAGCACTTGGGCAAACTCTTTAAAACTGTAATGTCATAGACTCATGGAGATGTATTTGACTTCACTGTTAGCTGAGAGATGTTCGAAGTCCCTCTGTTTCCTCTTTCACCCATCCAGAGTGTGTATTATTGGTTCTGCACCTTATAGTACTGTGCATTTTTATAAAATATGACCAGAAAAGCCAGTTCTGGTGGAATCCCCACTCTCTGCTACTACAAAAGCAATGGCTTTGGAGACTTTAAGCTTTTGAACTGAATTCAATCTGAACATTTAGGTAGGGGTTGTTGATAGAGGACTGTAGGTAGTGAGCTCATACGAGTTTTGTCTTTGCCTGTGCTCTTCTTACAGAGATGGCTAGCCCATACGGATACAAGACTATGTTAGAAATCCATAAATTGGGTAATGAACAGTCAGACACTCATAGGAAGGAAACAACACACACACACAAGCATGCACGCATACTTTTTACATCATCCCACAAGACTGAACTTTGAATGAGGCAGGTTTATTTCTACTATTTGTGTACTTCCTACTTAAATAACAGCAACAAACAATGCTATTACAGCAACAAATATCACAGCATTAAATCATCAATCTTTAATTCTGCAGTCATTTTTCTTATAGTTTACAGACTGTGTAGCCCCTTACATATATTTTTCTCAAATATTTATCGATAGTATCTACATGATTATAAGGAAAACCAAATGCAGGCTGTGTAGAAAGAACAAGAAAATACTTTTCATCTGCTGTACCAATGTGTGATGATAGAGAACTACCATTCTTTTCTACACATCAGATGAAGATTTTATTTGTGGTTGCAAGAATAATAAATAACCAGATGCCACTGGGACAGAGCATGTTTCACTTTGGTACTGAGTTTCATGAGGGTTACAGGGAAGGTATGCGCATCTCTGATATTATCACACTGTCACAGATAGGTGCAGCTTGCCAGGTGCTGGCAATATCAGGGACACAATTTCCTTAACTGCAGTGGTAAATCTGCCACAAGACGAACCTTAGCAATGTCACGATAATAAAATCATAATAAAATCAAAGTTCCCTCTAGTAAAAGCAACTCTAAAATTAAGATCATTTACCAAAACATGACTATGGGTTGGGGGTTTTTGCCTTGCCTGAGCATTGAACAGCTTTGAGTTCTAAGAGACAAATTGGATGGTGGCTGGGCAAGAAGGATATCAGCACCTGTCTTTAGGTTTTTCACCTGTCTAAACAGATTCCTGGGCTATTTTAACTTTATGTCCTGATTAGCTCCAGAAGCAGAGCAAGTATTACTTTCACAAGTTTACAGAGCTGTATCCCCATTTAATTAGGAATAATAATTTTGCCTCTCCCTTGGGCAGAAATACCCACAACAACCCTCTATATCTGTGTTTTGGTTGAGTATGTGATCTTCAGATGTCGAAAGTTTGCAATAGTCCAATAGCAAGAAATTGCAGAGCTTTTACACAAATAACACTTCCAAGAGATTTCTGATTGCCTAACAGTCCTATGTGACTGTAGGTCTGCAGGGACTGATGAAACTACGACTTCTTATAACCTTGATAAGAGTCATCAGGATAATTTCTGGCATGTGGAGGCATCAGAGTAGTCAGCAGGTCATCGTCATCGTGGCTGGGCTTCGTGAACGGAGATCCAGGGAGGGGTCCATCCACGCTCCTCANCAGGTAGTTGAGATGCATTAGGTAGTCTAGAGTCTGATCCCCTGGCCCTCATGGTTATGTCTAAAGTAAATGTATGTAACATGTCCCTCTCTGCCCAAACTGTGGATCCAATCAGAAATCACTTGGGTTTTTGTCTATGTGTCAGGATAGAGAAGGAACATAAGTGAGCTGATGAACACCTGAATCTTTCTTGAGTCAGGATGTGCACCAGGGTCCAAGAGTTTCCAAGTTCTTGCGGATTCACTGGGTTAGAGATAGCTTAAAGCTGCTTTGAGTTTGTACCAAACTTGGCCTCTTATCGTCAGAAAATAGTCTTTGCTAAAGTTACTCCTGGACTCTTTCTTTCCTGAGTGGGAGCATATTGCAATAATGGACAAAGTGAGAGGAAACATAATATTCCAGTTCTGAATTGTTAACAGAGCCACAGGGATGCATGGAGGAGGAGAACATTTTTTAGTATTATATTTATGTTGTTTTTTGGTTTTTTTTTTAAATAAACAAACATTGGCAACAGAAAAATTGCTTTTGTTCTGGGAAGGTAGGCTGAGAGAGCTGTCTTATAAGAAACCATGAGATCTGGAGGGACTGTAGTCAATTTGGCTGCTCCTGATTTTTCCTCCCCTTGTGTCAAATACTAATGTAAAACATTCTTATGTTCCAGAAAATATCTTAAATAGCCTTGTCCTTTCACCTTGTTTATGGAAAGGCAGGTAATAGTCTGCAATTCTTGTAATATGTTGTTGGAACAGTTTTGCGACTGTATTTTTATTTTGCTGTCTAAGATGCACCCTTTCTTTCTGGGTGTATGAAACTGGTGAGAGCTGTATCTTACTGGCATATTGTATTAGGGGAATAGTTGTGTCTTGAGGATATAGGTACTTTTGTTTTGAAGAAAGTTCATTTTATTCTTTAAATAAGTGAGTTTATGATCACTCCACTTACCACCACACTTTGGCATTGTTTATGCTGTATTTTTGGAACGATCAGCTTAGCTTTTATCTCAGTTGTGGTGTTGTGTGTGTGCATGTACTTGTACAAACAATAGAACACAAGTGTTTCTTATTTTAAAATCTTGATGACTTATAATGTACTACAAACTTGAATTTTTTTCTTTCAAAGCCTTGTTGAGCCATGTGTACTTCTCAATACAATATTGATCTTAGATCTTACAAAGGAAGAGAGTTTGCTTGAATTTGCTTCTTGAAATGAACACCCCTGCCTTTTAAAAGTTCCTTTCATCAGAGGCTGAATATTTCAAGGAATAATTGTTTTCTTTTTCTCCCTTGGCACATGCTTTGCGAGTATTCAATAGCATTTAATGCACTGGATAGGTTCCATAACACTCACCAATATAAGATGGACCACTAAGGTAGTTCAGTAAAGGGAAGCTAAACACAATCAAAGTTTTCCAAGTTAAGGACCCATTTGAATGGCGCCTACAAACCCAAACATTTGGAAAAGTTACTCTAATTGTGACTGAAAAACCAAGACCATAAATAAAACTGTAAGTGGCTCCAGATCCTAACAGCATTGTTACTGCAAATGGGCATTGGCACAACCAAGGGCACATCAGCTCTGAAAATAAAACACTTTCAACACGGCTTCCTTGCAATAAACTCTCAAGATGCTTCTCACTAAAGAAACAGAAACAAAAACCGTGAGAGTTATTACTGAAAGAGTCAGCATAACTTTTGATCGGAGGTTAGAAGTAATTTTTTTGCCTGCAGACTACATAAACTGTACCTAATAATGTGAAAAACATAATAGAGATGGCAGGTTGACTGCACACTCATTGAATTTTAAAACTAAGAGTGAAGAGTGGAAGTGAATGTGGGTGGGGAGGGAAGAGCCAGACAGAGGAAAAAGAAGTAAATCATGCACATTTTGGCGAGTTGTGATGCTTTCATCAGTCCCCTATTGTCCACTGAATACCTCAAGGAACAGCCTTGTGTATTCCTTGACAGCTGGCAAACCTCAGGATTTGGTTCATTATGAGAAAATTTCAAAGGTTTAGCTGATATTCAAAATCTATTTGAACCCCATTGGTTTGGAAATCAGGCTGCAAATCCTTCCAAGATCTGGCATGCTCAGGACTTTGCTAGTGTTTCCATTTCTTCAGCCACACCAACCCCACTCCAGGCACAGCCATTTTGGCAATATTTTGGTGCTTCCATTTCCTGTCAGGCCTGAGATCAGGAAGTGCAGAGGTGCCCGAAAATGAAAAAACAGAGTAAGAGCTGGAATTAAAGATCTATTTTTGAATGGCAACTGAACATCTGAGTTTGGTTCAGGAATGACATTTTTTTATCTGAACAAATTATTATGTTCTTGGGGAAGATTCAGAGTGAGTGGATGTTACACTTTGCAAAGGACTTGGGGATTTCCAAACATGTTGTGTTTTCTTTAGGATCAAACCCCAAATGTTCCTTTGATTTCTGCTTGATTCAATATTGTGTTCATCTGTGGATGAAAGATTCACCATGAAGCTCATGTCACAGTGAAAAGTTGGAATGCTTTCTTCTGAAACAATATAGTCAAAATAGTTTTTGACGGTGTGACCACTGCCCTCCACTCGTCTCCCCCTCTTCTGTCTTTTACAACAAATTCTGGTGATGCTAGTCACTTTGGTCTCAATGGCCCCATATAGCTTCATGCGATACGTTTCTGTCAACATTTCTCAATCCTCTTCTGGTTATTAATTGATAACCACTGCCTTCAGATTTATCTACAATGGTAGATAAACCATGTTCCAGTGCAACACTGGCTGTGAGCCTGAAAAAAGGGAATACTTCAGAAAAAACTTATTGTTTACAATATGCTGATGTTACACAAAATAATTTATGCCAAAGGAAAAGGAGGGATAACTTAAAATGTAGCAAAAAAAATGGCCATAAGCAAGTATGGCTAGGCTTCGTGAATGAAGATCCAGGGANAGCAAAGAGCTGTGAGTATTTGCTTCTTGAGCAGAGAAGAGCAAGTATAGCATAAATGACTGCATTTTTTTCCTGCACTTTTTTGATCTTTGCCTAGTTGGCCCCATCTATATAGGGAACGAGTCTGAATTACAGCCACAATTATATTGTAGTGAAAGGTATTCATGGTATATAAAGATGCAAACTGGTTATGGGGAGGTGAAAACTACCCAAAAGTGTGCGGAGTGGTGTTTAGATTGATGAGGTGACACTTAGTATCAGAGGGTTTCTTAATATGACGTTACCAAATTCTGAATTGTCTTCAAAGAAGCAAAGTTAATGTAGTGTCACATCTCACCACAGAACCTGTGCAGAACGTTTATATAGGATCTGTTTCACAAACTGAAGTTTAAGCCAGTCCTTGCAGAATAAGAAATTGCCTTGATGAGTTAGTAACTGCTCTTCAGTGAATTTTGTTCCCTTTTTAATTTATTAGCTTTTTAAAATCACCACTAATTATTTAATCAGCTGCTGTAAATTCAGGCTAGTGGAGAATGCATCCTAGAATTCTTGTCAGGATGGAAAGAGAAAACATTTCCTGAAGGTGATCCTTTCCAACTCTCTTCCTGGCTTGCTCAGTGTGCTGCTAGAAAACTTGCTCAAGAATGTTTACCTCATACCTACCCAAAACCTAGCTTTCCTATTTCATTTACTTTAGACTGCTTCTTCTGTCATCTTCTGAGTCACTAAGTAAAGATATTTTTCTTTTATATTACCTTAAATTTGTTCTGATGATGTAATAGTATACTTTCCTGTCATTTAGGTGTTTATTTTTTAACTCTGTACAAATTAGCTGTCATATGTATGATATAAATCTTTATTTGTCTGTCCTAGAGCACCTAAAGAGTACTTACATGAAAACAAAGAAGAATTTCATTGCTCTGAAGTGATCTTTATTTATGCTATGGCTGCATGCTATATGTTACAGGTTTTTAGGATACAATTACTGCCATAAAATGAGCACAGTCTTTTGTTTGGGCTAGATTTATCATACATTTATCAATATCTGGCCTTTGTTCAGTATTAAAGTAAGATCCTGTTAGCAGTTTAAAGACTCAGTTGAGGTCTGTATGTTTTCTAAATGAAAGTAGTGCCAGATAAAGAAACATTTTAATGGTAATCAGGATGGACTCACTATGATCTGTGCAGCAAGCTGCAGTACTGACAAAATCTGCAGATTGCAGACATGCTTGGAGGTCAGGGAGGGAAGGCAATGACTCAGTTTCATTATCTTTCTCTTGCTTTTATCTGGAGTAAAGTGGAGGAGTGGTGGAGTTTTGTCTGAGTAAAAGTCTGCCATTGTGTCTCATTACTATTTTGAAGAGGGGTAGAAGGGATGGTGACAGTTTGGTGGACACACAAACCATTTAACACTATTTTGACCATAACATGACTATGTGAACAGAAATGCTGTTAATCCAGACCATGTTTTCTGAAGTATCACAGAGCACAAGGTATGTGATCTGTCTGGAGTCTAGATCACACAATCTAGAGAATTGATTTCCACTTCTTTTTCCTTGCTAGATCCTGATCTTTACAATGACGTCTTTCTGCTAATGCTATAGCTTAGACTCCAGGACCCCTGTTTGGAGAATACAAGCTGGAAATATGGTGTTGGCAGCATATCAGAAAGGCAGTGATATTAAAATGTGAGAATCACTTCTTGGGCAGCTGACATGTGCATGCCACACTGGCTATCGGCACCAAAACACACAGGATTCCTATTTGGCAACACAAGGTGAATGATCTTAAAATGAGAGTTACTATCAGAGACAAATACTGCAAGGACATGTTGAACACAGCTTCAGCATTGGCTCTGGTTCAGTTGCCCAGTTAGTACATTTGTCCTTATGTCCATCTGTCTAGGTGAAGATTTTTTAAATGCATTTAATCACAGTGTTTTAATCAGTTCTCATTCACTTTAGCATCCACCCATTGCAGCCAAAGAGGTACCAGTTAAACTGACCCCGGTCTGTAAGGTTATACCTGTGTCACTGTGTGCCACCTTTTTGTGCCAGTAGTGCTATATGGCACTGCTTAAGGCCAGAGAGTATCACGTGGACTGATGTGCCTGTTAGAGTGAAAAATCACTGTAGCAAATGACACTTAAAAAGCAACAAGTCACTTATCTCTCAAATAAATGAAATCAAGTAAGCAAAACCTGGTCCCAAGTATGCTACCTTTTATTGGAGGAAAGCTAATATTCTAAAGATAACTCTGTACAAGAGGGTACAGAAATGAAAAAGTAGCAGCAAAGAAACTAAAGAAGGCTTTGACTTGACCATATGTTTGTTTAGTAAATTATCTCTGGTCTGTAGGATGGCTTACTTTTGGGGGACAGCCATCAAAGACTTCAGAGATGTAAGATAAATAGTTGAGAGCGGGATCTATGCAGGTGTTTCTCCATTTCTCTTCCTTTTCATTCTGCTGCAGATATAGGCTTGTGGCCTCACTTGTGCAGCATCCTCAGGAGCAGGAAGGTCACCTGTCTTCTATGACACTTTAGGAATCCACCACGGGAGGGAGTGCAAGAGCAGAAGTGTCTGCTCTGTCCCCTCTGGAAAGGGCTGAAAGTATCCAATGTTTCACTACCCTGCTATGTAAGTCTGGAGCGGTGGAGGGGGGAAAACTAGAGACCTTCATTTTTCAGCACTTGCCACTCAGTTGCCCATCAGAAAGACTCTCAAATGGGAAAAAAAAAAATCTCAGCAGAAAATATTGAAAGGTAGAGTACAGTCCTGTAAAAAGAAAGTGTCTTTAATGACATGGCTTGCCTTGAAATTAATTAGCTATTAGCACTAGTGAGAGCTTCTAGCAGGCTAGTGTGGACAAGAGGGAAAATATGGCCTAACGTATGAGCTGCTTTTGAGCATGGGGCACCAGGATGGGTTTAGCCTGCAGAAAATGTATGGCCTGTTCATTTCATTGCATGTATCCATAGTATTTCTTTTTGCTGCATTTATTACATGAATTCTGGTGAGCAAGACAAAACAAAGTGGACAACTTATTTTCCAATTCTATTTAATGGGATTATGTTTCAGACTGTGTCCTCCTGGGAAGGCAGTTTTCAAGCATGTCAAATTTGTGATGGATTTCAGCCTAAGTGGACTTAGTTGCAAATCTGAACTTTTAACAGAAGATTTTATCTTTCCATCTTGTTTCCTCTTTGAAAGGTTCCATAAATTACATTACTGAGAGAAAGGGAAAGATTTTTTTGAAAGAAAGAAGTGTTCATTTGGTAAATTGCTGTTCTGTTTAAGTTTCCCCTCTCCAGGTGCTGAATGACTCCCAGAGCAAAAGTTCTGTCATTTCTTGGTGATGGACTTCCATTAGTTTGCAATGAAATTACAAGGCAGTATTCATGCACTGAAAATTGATTTCTTTTTGAAGAAAAAAAGGCAAAAAGCAGAGCTCAAATGCCTATTTGTCTGCACTTGGTACAGTAATTTTCTGCAGTGCAAAATGGATATGCAGTACTGCTCTTCTAAAATGTCAGTGTTTACGTTCATTAAACACAAGACGAGGAGAGATGCAATGCAATGAGAGAGTCAGAGTATTTTCTACTAGATGGCAAAGCCAGATCTCACACCAAGGTGAAATGGCTGATAGAGATGGCTTTATGCATCTGGGTGGCTGGTGACAAACCCACAGAAGCACAGTAGACAGAGCACTGTTGATTTGGTAGTGAATCATGACTTTACAATATATCTAGTAATGAGGTAAAACTAAAGAAATGAGCTAGCAGAAACCTTGCTTGTAGGGTTGAGCCAAGAGGAGCTCAAAGCTGACTGACATCCTTTGTGACTCTCAGTTCTGAATGGGCAGTCTCTGGCCTCTGAAGGTTTTGCTTCAACCTGTTTCCTCATACAGTTGATCTTCTTTACTTAGTATGTCTTCCTCAGTGTTCACATGCCTTGCCTGTTTATAGACTGTAAGTTCTTTGGTTTTGTACTCTGTTTTGAGCAAAAGAGCCTCATTCTTGCTTGGCCCTCTTGGTCTACCATTGTTACCAAATTCAATAACAAGTAGCAGTAAATCTTGACTGACACCTACTTACAGATGAGGGTGAACACAAATAACGGAGGCTACACAAATAATGGAGTTAATGAGGCAGTTGTGGCCACAGTCTGATTTTTACATCCTCTTTGTAGTATCCAGGATGGCTCCTCTGTATAGACTTTCCTGTTGTTTTTTTTGGTTTTTTTATGACCCTAGTCTACCTTTTGTAAAGAATTGGAGCAATGAAATCAGCAGTACAGGAAGAGATGAGCAAAAGGGTCTGTTCCCTAGTCTTATTATGCTGTTGGCCAAAGGGCTCTGCATAGTGCAGAGGGCCAAGTGTCACCTGCTTGGTATTTCCTGGCTTGTGAGATCTTAGTGTCTCAACCTTATCAGTCTGTGGTATGTGTTTCCTTTCATGATGCAAAACTCTTTCTCCTCTAAAGAAAAAAAAAAAAAGAGAAAAGCCCTGAACCAATGCAGCCTGGTCTTTCCTGGAAAGACTAAAGAGAATATTTGGATGCCTTTTCCTACTTTTACATGTAGCTCAGCATGGAGCTGGAAGCTTCTCTAATCACTGCCTTTCCCTACCTTTTTCTTGAGGGAGAAAAGAAGATGGGTCTGGATGAAAGATACTTTCATCCTGTGGATGCAGTCCAAAGAGCTGAGAGCTGTTCTTGGCTGCTGCATTCACTACCTCTTGAATGTACTCTCTTTTTCTATAGAAGCAGCACCAGGAACCCTCTGGGAAACCTGGCCCAAAGGCTCTCTTGACAACCTCAAAGAGGTGTCAAGCATTATCAAGGAGCACAGATCTCCTTCCTGTGGGCTACTTGGGGCTTCAAAATGTTATTCATCAGCTGCAATAAATGCCATAGATTCCTATCTTAAGACTACCCATGTCAGTCATATACATATGTATGCAGGGGTGAACTTTATACATTTCCATGCAATGCTTCTCTTCCTTTTGTTTTCCAATGATGATTGGAAAATCCCTGTAAAAGCCTGAAATTCCCTTGGGGTTAAAAATTAGAATTTCAGAATTTTTTTTTCAGAAAAATCTGATATTTTTCTTTCTTTGTGTGTGTGTGTGTTTTGGTCTAAGAAAGGGGCTCATATGTACGAATTTAGTGTTAGTTTTCATTTGACAAGGTTTCTAATTTGTTAGGTTCTGACTGTGTTGGAGATGCTATAGGACAGCTGTGTTTGGTAGTTGATAACTTTGTGTTATCTAAAGGCTGGAAAGAACATCATCTGCCTTGAAATCTCAGATCAAGTTCACTTGAGGAACTGCCCCAGGCAATAGCTGATTTTATTTTAGTAGCTCTTTTGACTGTCATCAAGAGATGAGCTTTTACTTTTTGAACTGATTATTATGACAGGAACAATCAAAAAGTGACACAGTTTCTCTCCTTGACATAAAAGTAAATTATTTCTCTAAAACTGCTATCCTGAGTCTTCTCTGCACACCTGGGGCGTGTGGAAACTCCAGAGTGAGATTCATTTTACAACCATGTCAGGAAATCACACTCATTTAATACAAGTAAGAAGCAACCGTAAATGTTCAACAAAATTAGGTGGTTACAAATAAGACTAATCACATGTGAAAACTCACTATTTCCACCTGACAGCAATTAAAGCAGTGTCAGAGATGCAGTGAAATTCCCTCAAGGGATCTTCATCTAAATGAATTAAACATTAGAAAGAGTGTGCATGATGGATGGAAACGCTTGAGAGAAATGACAAGTCTATCAAAGCCAAAGGGGGTCACAGTTCATACTCTACAGCTATTTTGTGGTATGCAGGATGTCTCTCAGGAAGAGCCCCGCAGCTATCTGCTGTCAGCAACAGCAAAGCAGGTGTGCATGTGTGTCTGAGAGAGGCAGAAATAGATGCTGTTTCTCATACCTGATGTTTATTGTTTGAATATAGGTCAACACCTTTTAAAACATTATGACAATTTTTTTACTGTTTCTGATTTTGCTAAAATACTACCATTTAGTGCAGTAACATTTAAAAGTTAACAAAGTATAGTTGGAGCTGATTACTTAATTTTGTATATATTCTTTGTGACTGTAAAACAGCTTGAGGGCTGTGTATGTCATATGCACACATTCTGTGTCCTTCATTGTCTAAAAAGTGGTGAGATGTGTGGCAGTTGGCTGCAAGGCAGTTCAAATAGTGAAGCACCGTGGGTGAGGGGAAATGAGGTACACCATTTTGGGAGATCATAAATGATTCTGCCTCACCATGCTGCAGACCTTCCCAATAAAGAGAGGAGTCACAACTGCAACTTCTGTCCTGACCCTCTGGAACTTCAGTGTGCTTTTGTACACCCTCACGTGACTTGGGGAGCAGAAACATCTGAGACAGGCACTCAACAGAGGTAAGCCTGGAGCTCTCTGATCATGTCGTGTGTGTCATGGATTGAGGAGCTGTAGGTGCAGCTCTACATGGGTGTCAGAGGGTTTGTATGATGACAATATAAATATTTCACACTCTTCGTAATGGATGTGTCCAACCTTCTCCACTACATCCTTCTGAGTCCAGTGGAACTTTGAGCAAGGCAAAGTTGAACATATGTCTGTCTTCTTGATTCTGGAACAAGGAAAGCTTTATTTGCTCTCCTGGAAGGAATGAGGAGAATAAACTTGACTCTGGCTGTCCTCTATGCAAGCAGAAACATGCAGAGGAGCTTGGAGATGATTGCAGTTTTTGAAACTGACACTGTCAATGAGCATGTTTGTAAATGAAGCCTTAGAGACATGAAAAAAATCTCTCTCAGACTGTGGGTGTCTGGGTGGTGTGACTGTTCATAACCCTGCCCTTTAAATAAACCAGAAACATGTTGTCATTTTTTTGTACATGCAAGTAGAAGGTGATCAACTGTCCAGAGGAATGGCATAAAATCACCTCTCCCTGTTCTCTGTTGCTAGTGAGTGATATTTACTTTCTCGAATCAATCTTTTCATCATATATATGTTTCTAACATTGTTGGCAAATGAATGGGGCTGCAGAACTTAAATTTCCACTGAAATAGCCACTAATTTCTGACACAAAACTTGTTGAAGTCCTGTCTGCTTTTCACTCTGCAGGGGAAATACAGTTCTCTCTCTTGATAGTAGGTTGCTAAGTTGAAGCTAAATCCCACATCATGAAAACCATCATTACAAGACTATTGGTCCAGGGTTTGTTGTTATTTCTTTTTTGGGGTGAAAATCTTCCAAGACACAGGCGTTCTTAAATGTCATGTTGGATGAAGGCTCCAAAGACTGTTCTGAAAGCCAAAGACTGGCTGAAGGATACCTCAATGTGGTGGAGGCGCTGGTTCAGGTGAAATAGAAGTGAGTAGAATCTGGAAGAGACAGTAATCAAGGTCAACAGAATGGGGAGCTGTACTCATGCCAAAAGTTTGGGAAGAAAAAAGCTTGTATCTTATTATTTTTCTTTATTTTCTTTCAAATGTTTGTTCCAAAATAAAATAGGCTATAAAGAAAATGGGGTGCAAATAAAACGGACTCATTTTTATAAGTTTTACAAGCAAGATAAAAGGCAATCTCTAAAGATTTCATATTACATCAGAGTAATATTGATTATCTGCACATATAACTGTTAAATTAGAGCTGAGGCCATGTACATGACAATCACTAAGAAAAGTTCCTGTTATTCATTCTGATTGCATTGTATTGTCAAGCCCATTCAGTGTCCATTAGTTTCAAAATACACTTGGTTTTCCAAGCTCACATCTTTCCATCAGTCTTGCTGCTTACCCTGTGGCCTGGAATTCTGCCTGAGCTTGATTGTGATATATAAGGTGAGGCTCCTGCTGCTACCTTAGCTGAGAATATGCCTTGTTGCTCAGGAGTGTTTGTGCATTTTGTTAAAACTCCTTCTGCAGCCTCTGTCCTAGAAAATGTATAATGCATGAAACTAGTTAATGCTGATATTTCATTTAATGTGGCCAGTACTCCCCCATGTCCATTAACCTGAATCTGTGAATAGTGCTATGAAATTAAAGGTTGGTCTTTCATATCAGCAGTCGCTTGCATTATTGCAGCACATTGATCAAAGTTTTAAGCTTTTTCTAGCCCAGAGATCTCTGCTGCTCACTGTTTAGCTTTCTCAAACAGCTGTTGACTGTATGTTGCCTCCCAGATAGGTTTTTTTTGTCATGACACTTTCCATGTCAAAGGTGAGCACCATTGCACTATTGTTATTTCATTTTCCAAACTGCATTAGGATCTGTGCCATGGGAATCCATTTAACTGTGTTGTTCAAATACACTGTAACTTTAATCAAACACTTGGCAGATTTAGCCTGATGGATTGGGAATCCAGATGTAATCCTTCTGCTCATCACCTTATAAAATGCATATCCAGTACTTTGTGACCCTAGGGATAATTTATCAGCAGCACTCAGCTTCATTATGGATGCTTCTCTCACCCTGTAGAAGGTGACTAGTCTGTCTGGCAGAGAGGTGCAGTTCCACTGTACAT
Source organism: Bucco capensis (assembly GCA_013396975.1). NCBI lineage: Eukaryota > Metazoa > Chordata > Aves > Piciformes > Bucconidae > Bucco > Bucco capensis. The sequence goes on from VWZO01022726.1 coordinate 35,025, forward strand.
AGCAGGTCATTTGGGAATATGTCTGAAAACCCCTTCCTCTTAGAAAGTGTATATTAGGGCTTGGGAGCTAGTCCTGAAGCTCTGGTAGTAGCCACATTGGTGACAGTGTGCCTACAATACCTCTCAGAACCAGAGGAGAGAGGACTGCTTCAATAAAAATTGGGCAAATATTTCCGCATTATTCCTAGGTGAGTGGTAAACCACTGCTGTGTTTCTGATTGATGGCTGAGTCTAAGAACAAGCTCACACATGAGGCACAGTTGCAGTTGCCCAGTTGTTCCAGTTTATTTACCATAATCTCTGTAAAGCCTAGCCAGTGGGAACTGAATTGGTGAAAAGGATGATTCCCTCAATAGCATTTGTACAAGGACAAAGAAGATACTAGCTGTAAGATGAGCTGAAAAACTAGAGAGAAAAGAGTCATACAGATCTGAAGATAGGTGCATATATGCACCTTGAAGAAAAGTGCAAGAGAAGAATGTTTTAATCAATATCATATACAAGATAGCCATCTAGCTCCAGGCAGTCTAGAGAAAATGCTCCTTTCTTGCCCAAGTCATGTACGTGCAAGTACTGACTCCTTTGAGTTTTGTTTTTATTTTTTTGTTTGTTTGTTTTAAATGATTTCCTTCTTTTATGGATGGCTTTTCATTATCTGAACTTTAAAAAATAATGTTATCAATAACAAAACAAGTGAAACCTCTTCTAGCCAATCTGATAGTTGACTGGCTAAATGTTTTATTTTATGATAAGAATTATGTAAGCAAAGCTAAAAGTGATTAAAAATTATATTGGCATAAATAAGGAAGGAACGGAGAAATTTGGGCCAGGTTTTTTGTAATTTTTAAAAAATACAATTTGCCAACAAACTTGCATTTTTAAAGAGAACATTTGTTAAATAGCTCTTCCATTTGAAAATTTGCTATAAACTTTGTGGATTTTATTGAAATCCTGGCTTTATAGCGCTGATGTTCTTAAAGAGCTGGAGAAGTAGTCGTTTATATTGTACTCTAGAAATGTGTAGTAATTCAAAGGAGTTTTGTTTCCTAAAAGATCTGACAGAAGATAAAGGTGCATGAAATCTAGCGATTTTTAAGTAGAAGGAGTTTTCAAGTGGAAGGAACTTCAAACAGCTGTAACATTTCATGCATAGGTGAATATAGTTGTGTGTATAGTTTTGTGGTGTCTTGGTACAGTATAATCAAGAGCTAATACAGTTTTAGAAGTTTCATGAACTGAGTTCACTTCTTTGACCCTTTTCTAATGAAAGGCATTCCGCAAAATTTACAAACTCTTCAACTTCTCTGACTTAGCCCCTTGTAAATGATCAAAGCATCTTATTTCAATATTGAAGACAACATAGCAGGCTTTATTCATGAAACATTTGAAGACATAATTAATACTGTGTAATTTTCATGTCAATACAGGAAAATCTAATGGGTACATCTGAAGCATGGGCAAAATTGACATTTGAATTTTGAATCATTGTTTAGCATGACAAGAGACTAAGATGAGACAAGTTAATGTGTTTCTTGTTACTTTTGCTAACTTTATTTCTGGCCAGGCCTATCAAAATGTTCAGAGATAGAAATTGGGAGAAAAACAAATTAATAACTTTTATATATAATCTCAAATAAAATAAAAGTTTTTATTCTTTGCTTAGCAGATAAAATCGTCCATAGAAGTTTAAAGATGTGATCTGGGACATGTCTTCAAAGATCCATTCTTCAAATACGCCTTTGAAAAATGCCAAGCTATTTCATTTATGTATTTTTAAAGATATCTTTGGTGTTATATACAAAATTACTTTTCAGTTTACTTGTTTCATTGGGTAAGCACAGTTCCTTTATGTTTCTCATATCAAAATCTTTAGGGTCAAAATAGTCCAATCTTTCAACTGTCTTCTCTAATTACCTTAATTATCCAATGTCAAAACATCTCTGTAACTCAGTCTAAATACATTTGAATCCAGTGAATTAGCACATGTAAGGCTTTTTTCTCATATTATTCAATTAAAAATAAATTCCCCTTCCTCAGTCCAAAGCAAATCATTACACATCCCTCTCGGGGGACAAATTCCTTTCTCCTTGAACCACTGTAACTGCCCAAATGCTCTTAATATGGTAAAAAATGCAATGTAAAAGGCAAGGAGTCTACATTAGAGTGTCAGGCGCTGTGAGGACCAGGGAGTGGTAGCAGCAGGGGCTCCCCATGGGCATCCAGAGCCTGCCCCACACCCCAGCCAGGAGCTAGGGCAACGGTGGGGGCCTGGGACAGCCCCAACACCAGGCATCAGGCAACAACCTAGGAATGGGCTGGTGTCAAGGGAAGTAACCCATAGGCTAGGTCTGGATGAGCAGAACTCATGGTGAAGCTGTAGTGTGGCAGGAGCAGTGGATCAGACAGAGTCAAACCCTCTGCCTAGGGACACCAGGAGAAAGAGGCTGCCTGCAGCTGTGCTGTCTCTCTGTTGACCCTAAGCCCAGGCAGCCAACTTTTATGAAGGGTATGCTCTCAGGGTCTGTGCATTAAGTGCCACAATCCAGAATATACTCTAAAAAATAGCTGTATAGTCTGTGAAGTAACTCTTCCAGTGAAAAACCCTCGCAACCAGATTTTTAATCCAGGAAACCTGACAGAAACCAACTTAAGGCAAGCAAAGGCGCAGCTGCTATTTCCAGTTTTACAGAGTAGAAACTCTGTTGGCTGGTGGAAGTGGAAGAACCCCAGTAAACCACTTCTGCATTCTCATTGACATTGTGTAGCATTTCACTTTGTATAATACAGATTTTTTAGCTTTAATTTACTATGAAATATACATGCAATAGAAAAAAATCAACCTCTGACTTGGTCATGTTATGCCAAAGTTGCTTTGTTATTCACGAGTGAAGACTTCTCCCTTGGAGAAGGAGAATTATAAAAAAAAAGCTTGCACAATACCAAACTTGGGGCCCTTATCATCCCCTTAGCCATGGAAACAAAGACCACACTGAAGGAAGAATCTGGGAGAAACTGTAGAAAAATGCAACCGTTTGTGTAAAGGACTGTCTCAGGCAGACCATGGAAGAAGTATGTGTCCAGCAATCTTGCAGCTAATCACCCAGTGTGTCTAGGGACCACTAGTCTTTGTAGGTTCCCACATCACATCGAGTATTTTTTGCAAGACAGCAGTTACAAGGCTGTTAACCACTTGTATTAATGTATCTGACGTGATAGTCAGCATGCAGATATGGCAGGGTACAGTGCCAGTATTCTTAGCTTAATCTACTGCTGTAGGCACAGTTTAAAAATCACTTGGGGTCTTCTGTGGCCCCTGGTGTGATAACTGTGCCAACAGCAGAGGGAGCATTAAACTCATTNATACAATCTACTGCTGTGTTTTTAAGTTTTCAAGTTACATAGCCCTTGTTGAATACTGGGACATCCTGTATCAGCCTTTACACAGTCTTGTTTTCTGCATTGTTTTCACTGCTCTCCACACCATATAAACTGAGAAGTGCAATTAAAACTTGTGAAAGAATGGGTAGGCTGCCAAAGAGTGAAGCTGCAGAGGGGATGTGTCCATATCTGTCTATATGCATGCCTGTGTACCTGTGTACACGTGAAGGAGGTAGGTCAGATGCCTTTTAACTGTTTCACCACTGCACAGCTAAGTATTATAAGAACACTCCTGAGGTGTAGAAGGCCAATTAGCTCAGTGTAACTGTTTTCATGGCACAGTGCCCAAGCTACTGTGGCTTTCAGAGCCATGCAACATTGAATGAACATACCCACTTACATCAACAGTAATGTGGCAGTACAGTTCTCCACCAGGCAGAGCAGGGATGCCCTAGATTACTGTGCTTGTAATCAGTAGATAAATTTTTCAATGTTTTCAAGTTTCAGAAGACTAAGCTGAATAAGCAAGTTGCAGGTAGCTAACAGACTTGCTTCCAAATGTTCAGCCCAGAAATGTCTTAGTGAAATCAGTTTCTATTATCATGCAAGGCCTGATGAGAAATAGCTGTGGAACCACAAGAACTGATCTTATGATGATGAAAGATCAAATTTAATGCCTTGCATTCACAGTTATGAAACAAAAGGTGTCTGCCAGCATCACCTTTTCTGAGACAAGAAAACCCTGAAGAAAGAAAAAAAAGAAGTATCCAGTTATCACTTCTTGCTCTAATAGAAATTATATTTTTACTATTGCATTTCAAGGTTTCCCCCCCTCCCCGGAATTTATGAGAAAACTTTACACTGAAAGCATTTGCTAAGTAATTTATGCTACTGTCATATCTGGCCATAAGGGTGGATACCAAATCAAATTCAATTTAAGGATTTGTAGAAGATTTTACATTCATAGTTAATCTCTTTTATCAACCTGAATGAAAAAAATGATAAGAAGAAGTCTTACAGTTGCCTTGGAAATTTTCATTGCTAATTGATTTTTTTGGTGCAGAAGGCTTGTTTGACCTACTTTGATATCTTTCTTGGGGATAGGTGTTAGACATTTTATACAGTAGCTATTTGGTAAGAACATATATGGGGACAAAATCGTATCACTAAGTCCTATACACCTTTACGATAGATGCATTAACCTCGAGTGATCCATCCAGTTCCTCACTCTTTAAGTAGCTCAGATTTGCTACTTCACTGCAATAGCCTTGTTTTTTAACATAATATAGTTAGAGGTGTACCTTTTTATCAACACACACTTCTGGGTAGCACATAAGGAGGGACTGTATAGATTTAATGAGGGAGGGAAGAAATAAAACCTATTCCCCATTTGCACCAGTTCCATTTCATGGAGATCTGCTGCAGCTGTGCAACTAGCTAAGCCTCTCCCTGGCCTTTTTTTATACCTGATAGTGCCAGTGAGTCTGATATATTAGTCTGGGAGGGGGCTGGGTGAACTATTGGTAGAGCTAATGTTTAGGGAAGGGGCTAATATCAATGTTTGCCTCAATACCGTGTGGGGCATTGGCTCTCAGTTGCTATTTTGTACAGCATTGCTGATGACAGAACAGACTGGGATTTCTCAGGTAGGCTTTCAGTGGGTTGTTTCTTGGTGACTTATATCTTCCATCTGCTAAAGGAACAGTTTCTTGGGTAGTGCTTGTTACCTAAATAACCAAGGTGATATTTGGTATGTTCTGGTTTGAACTAAGTGTCTGGGCAAGAAACAAAACCTAGTGAAGACACCTTACTTAATAAAGGTGGTTGTTAAGGTGATTGTTCTTCTCAAAGTGACTTTAAAATAATTTGTTGCCTACAAAGAAAGGAGCTTGTGCCCCTTCCAGAGGGGAAAGCAGCCTGGATACTGCAGCTCTAAGTAGGAGTAGTCTCCAGTTCCTCCTGTACTTTGTATGCCTTCTGGAAGTGCTGCCTGTGATCCATTGCACAGCGCTAGCAAACTGTAATGCAGGAAACAGTTAAACTCGTAAGCTCAAGGTAGCAACAGGGAAGGAATTTGTATCCAGGAATTAAACTCTTTCTTCTCATGGTGCTATCCAATGTCTTTCAGGCCCTTTACCATGCCACATTCTCCTTCCCTGAAGAGAATGTCAGTTTTTGTGGCTTCAGTCCTTTTTTTTGCTGCCATTATTCTACAAGCTTTGAGTAGCTATTTAAGTGTGTTGCTATAGGTTGAGCCCTTCTTGCTTTGTGCTCTCTAAAAGCGTCCCATGCAGTGAGGTTTCAGAGGTGGGCAGTCTCTCCACAGAACCATTGAAGCCACCTCTGTGTCATGTCCTGTTCACACCTGACCTCCTAAGGGCAAAGATCTCTGTGTATATGTGTGAGGCTGTGAACTCCTGGGAAACTCACAGAACATTCATGACTGGAAATGACCTCTCAGATCACTGAGTCCAACCAAAAAAAAGAAAAAAAGAACAAAACCAAAACCAAACCACACAACCCCTGCCCTCACTAGAGCATAGAATCATAGAATCATAGAATGGTTACGGTTGGAAGGGACCTCTGGAGGTCATCTAGTCCAATCCCCCTGCACTGGGCAGGGACATCCCCAACTAGATCAGCTTGCCCAGAGCCCTGTCAAGCCTCGCCTTGAATGCCTCCAGGGATGGGGCCTCAACCACCTCCCTGGGCAACCTGTTCCAGTGTTCCATCACCCTCATAGTGAGGAACTTCTTCCTAATGTCCAATTTAAATCTACTCCTCTCCAATTTAAAACCATTGCCCCTTGTCCTTTCACTGCAGGCCTTTGCAAACAGGCCCTCTCCAGACTTCTTGTAAGTTCCCTTTAAGTACTGGAAAGTCACTAGTAGGTCCCCCTGAAGTCTTCTCTTCTCCAGGCTGAACAATCCCAGCTCCCTTAGCCTGTACTCATAGCAGAGGTGTTCCAGCCCCTGCTCCATCAGATCCATGTCCTTCCTGTATTGAGGGCTCCAGAACTGGACACAGTACTCCAGATGAGGTCTCACCAGAGCCGAGTAAAGTGGCAGAATCACCTCTCTGGATCTGCTGGCCACGCTTCTTTTGATGCAGCCCAGGATGCAATTAGGTGGAGGGCAGAATTTGTTAGACAGGTTATTGTGTCACTAAATTTAAGCAACAACCAGGAAAATCTTATATAGTGGTGAGGTGAAAAAGACCATGGAGCTGAACTTCAGCATGAACTTGATGCAAGATTGCATGACATAATGTAACCTTGGTGTGCAGACCTTTGCGGCTGCTCTCAGAAGATGGAATTTTCCTGCATTAGCACTGTGTGGGATTCATTCCACAGCTTCACAGTTGGAGGACTAAATGTCGCCTTCTGTTCTGGGGATGGTGCGAAGGGGACCATGTGAAGAATGTTGAATAGATGTTCTCTAAACCACATAATAGAAACAATGGAAAAAGGAAGAGTTACAGCTCAAGAGATCATATACTCCGTGTATATTTCTGTGAGTTCACCCAAAACTGCTGCGGTCACAGTGCCAATATTCTTAACTGAAGCTACTGCTCTGTGTTCAAGTTATATAGCCCTTGTTGAATACTGGGGTAACCTGTATCAGTGAATTTTGTGGTGAATCTCCCAAAATGGAACTCTGGGGAATTCTGCTGAATACCAACCCGCCTACACCCTCCCTCATGTCCTCCACCTTTTGTTTTACTGTTGCAATAAAAGCTGCTGTATATGTACATTATATATCATGAGGAAAATTATTTGTTTTTATAGCAGTGAATTTTTATTCAAATGGAAGTTGTTGCACAACTGCAACTTGCAAGAGCTTGAACTACAGTATTTACAGATGGGATACAGTGATGCTTAGGGTCATAGGCTATTTATTTTGTCTTTTGTAAGATGCTGCTCTGTTTAGTGATGATAGGCAGCATTCCTCAATAATTCTTGATGTGCCCATATTATTCAGCTAGCAGTGAAAGTATTCATCTAAAAGAATGAAACTAAATTAAAATACCCTAGAAGATCCTATATTGAATAGGGACTTTCACTGTAGGACAAAAATGTACAATATTCTAAAGGTGTTTGTGGATAACACAGGTGTGCACCATTCCTGAAAGAAAAAGACACATAAGACTTCCAGTCTCTGCTCATTTTAGGATTTGGAGAATAAACCCTACTGAAGCTTGTATTACAGCTGGGTCCTTGTTCATAAACCTTTTCTGTTTTCATGTCTGTTAATAACAGAGAAAGTCCACATCCAACTGGCTCCTGGAAGTATGACGATCTTATTCTCTTATTTGAGAAGGGACTATTGTTAGCAACATTTTACTGACTCCACTAAACTAGATTGAGTTCACTAGTTCAGAAAAATGCTAAGATTATGACCATGGAGTTTTTCTATTAATAGAATCTAAAAAGGATAAAGCACTGGATGGAGTAGTAAATTCTTTCTTAGTCTCTTAGGCTGCTAGGAGAATTTTCAGCACAAATTCTATTACCTGCACTAAATCCCCCAGCTGAGATGCCATAATATAGCTTAAGTAATTTACAGCTTTCCTGGGTAGGCTTACAATTCATAAAAAATATCAGGTGAAGCCTGGCTCTTAGAAATGATAAAAAAAAAATCAATATAAAGGCAAAGAGTATTTTATTATGAGTTCTTACAAAAACAGCCAAATGCAGATGGAGATGCCATTCTGTGTTGAATCTACAGTTCAGAGAAGGTTTAAATATCAAAGGGAAAAGATACATAATTCATTGTGTTCGGGTCTTGTGTTCTGCAGGTGCAGTGTGTGTTGCTAATGCTTTTCCTTATTAAATATATCAAGTAGCCATTGGTTGAGCCCAAAAGCCTTGACATTAATCTCATCTGGAAACTTTTAACTCCTGATTTTGGAAAGAAATGATCTTGAGTGTGTTCCAGTATTTAAAGCATGGCTACAAAGAAGTTGCAGGCTCCCTTTTTATAAGGAGTCACATGGAAGAGACAAGGGGTACAGATTACTCCTGGGGAGACTCTGATTAAAGACAAGAGGAAAATCTTTCATAACAAGGACAATCAACCATTGGAATAATTTCCCTACGGAAGTGTTGGAGTCCCCAACATTGGAAACTTCAGCTGGACAGGGTACTGGGCCATCTTATCTAGAACATACTTTTCCCAAGAAGGTTGGACGGGATGATCCTTGAGGTCCCTTCCCACCTATCATATTCTATGTTTCTGTGATGTAGTTACAAGTGCTGAAAAAGGGATGTTTGTTTATAATTTGTTTTTCCCAGTTAATGTGTCCCATGAACATAATGACCAATCTAGCTAGTGATTTACACTTTAGGGAGTCATATGAGCTTAAAACACAAGCTGCAAATCTCTCTAACTGTATCTGGTAGGTATATTTCCACTGAGACAACATCAGAGTGTAGAGAAGGTCATGAACTTACTAGAGGAAAATAACCCTCTGGACCAGAGCATTTTAAGTACTGATCTGAATTGTATAAATTGCAAGGAAAATCAATAGCTGTGTGTGCCATTGAGTCCAGAAACCAGAATTAAAAGAAAAACAGATATTAATCAGTTATTTGGAAAAATATTTTCCAAGTGTATTAATTTCTTCCACTTAGAGATTTTATCCCTCTAATGATAAATGGCTATAAAGATCACTGATGTTTAGATGGAGATGGGTCATCTGAGTCTAACAGATAGCTGAGGTGTATAAAACCCTTCTCCATGCAGGGTAACCCAGGTAGGCTATTCCAGCTCCATCTGTGCTTTTGCAGATGGCATACTGATAGTTTTGGAAAAGTTATTCTGTGTCCATCGGTCACAGACATAGCTGGGACTCCAGTTCCCTGATCCAGGGAACCACAATAGAAAACAGTAGTTTTGTTCAGCCACTTACTATTCGTGTGTGAATTCATCACTTTTTCACATAAAAGCCGAGTCTCATGACTGTGCCAGAGTAAAGAATCATTGCAGACATGATTGGGTTTTCTTCACTAATGCTTATCACCCTTAAATGTAGGAAGAAAATTCCAAGCAGCCAGAGGTCAGAGAAATCAAAATCAAGTACTTCCAGAAGCCTGTGTTTTATCTGTGTGTGTTCTCTTAAGATACAACTGGGCTGACAAAGGGTCTTCTTGGAAACAGTTGACATTTCCCCGCTTATTCTGCTATAGACTGGAGATCTTTAATCAAGCTTTAAGCATTACTTGGAGCTATGACTCAAATATAGGTGAATTTTCCCACTCCTGCCTAATAGAAATTTCCTACTTTCTAACTACCTGTTTGAAGAAAGATACCGATAATTCAGTTTACTGAACACTCTCTGGGTAAAACAATACTTTCATCCCTTACTTCTGTAGTAAACTGTTCTTTACTGGAACTGAACAACAGCATGCCTAAGTCACTGAAATAATCTGGTGTTGTTTTTTTTCCCTATAAATTTGACTTTGTATTATTTTTTAATATTTAATGTCAGAACAACAGTATTAGCAGTAATAAAGCAAATTTCCCAAGCACTTCCTTGGCAATGTGACCTTGAATCATACTCTTTAACTAAAATAGTTCAATACCCAAATATTTCCAGGCTCAGAGCTTTCTGGTGAGGTACTCAAAAAAAATGATTGTAGTAGGGCATATGGTTTATATAACAGAAAAAAACCCACCACCACCCCAAAAAACCCCACCCCCAACCAACCAATAACAAACCAAAACCAAAAATCTCAACAAACTTCTGATTTCACATGGAAGCTAATTCTGAGGGAGTATATGAATATGCAGACAAATCATAGAATCATAGAGTGTCCTGAGTTTGAAGAAACCCATGGGGATCATGGAGTCCAACTCCTGTCTATGCACAGGACAACCCCAAATATTACACCATGTATCTGAGGGTGTTGTCCGAATGCTTCTTGAACTCTGTCAGGTTTGGCACCATGACTACCTCCCTAGGGAGCCTGTTCCAGCACTCCACCACCCTTTAGGTGAAGAACTTTTTCCTAATATTCAACCTAAACCTAACTTGGCAGAGCTTACACCATTCCCTTAAATCCTGTCTCTGGACATCAGAGAGAGGAGATCAGCTCCTGCCCTTCCACTTCACCTCATAAGGAAGTTACAGACCACAATGAGGTCTCCCCTCAGTCTTCTCCAGGCTGAACAAACCAAGTGACTTCAGCTGGTCCTCATATGGCTTCCCCTCTAGACCCTTCACCATCTTTGTGACCATCCTCTGGATGCTCTCCAACAGCATTATATCCTACTTATATTGTGGTGCCCAAAACTGCACACAATACTCAAGGTGAGGCCACACCAGTGCAGAGTAGAGTGGGACTATCATCTCTCTTGATCAGCTAGCAATGCAGTGCTTGATGCACCCCTGGACACAGTTGGCCCTTTTGGCTGCCAGGGCACACTGCTGACTCATATTCAACTTGCTGTGGATCAGAACTCCCAGATCTCTCTCTGCGGGGCTGCTCTCCAGCCTCTTGTTCTCCAATCTTTGTGTATATCCAGAGTTGCCCTGTCCCAGGTGCAAAATCAAGCTCTTGCCCTTGTTAAACTCCATACAGTTGGTGATTACACAGCTCTCTAATCTGTCAACATCTCCCTGCAGGGCCTCTCTGCCTCCAAGGGAGCCAACAGTAACTCCCAATTTAGTGTTCTCAGCAAACTTACTTAATATACCTTCCACATGTATAGGCTGATGTATCAAAATCGCCAATTTAAACAAAACCAGCAAAACAGTCTCCCCAACTGTTGAGAGCATTTACTTTGCTGCTACAAAAGCAAACAAAAACATCTGGATGTGGCAGGTGTCACAGTGTGGATTACTCTGAGGCACTGGAGTTAATTTATGGATGTTTGGAAACAAGTACAGCTTTGATAGTTTTCTTCTAATGAATGGTGTCACTGTTGATGTGGAGACTCAAGAAACCATATTTCTGTTGACCCTCTTCATGTTTAGTACTCCGATGACAGTAAAAGGCATAGCACTATGTGATTGTGATTAAAATATGTAGTGTTGTCATATAAGATAGTGCAACTGGGGCTGACAAAATCAGTTCATGTCATTTTAATTGATGCTGATTTTCTGACTGGCATGAGGTTAGGGATCTGAGATCTGCTGCTGAGGCTGGTGTCTTACCCCCAGAAACTTTTTCCTCTTGCTACCCCAGAGAAATCTATGGAAAAGGTGTAAATGACTGCTTGGGTGGAAGTGGACAGGATATTCTAACATTGGGAAAAGATGAAATACTGATTAGTTGTGGAAATGTGTTGAGAAAAAGGCTGCCATCAAGTAACTGTAAGTACTAACCTCCAGTACAGAGCTTCAATTACCATGAAAACTCTTCAAGTGGCTGGGTTATCATAGTTCAAAGTGAAAGGAGAAATGAAATCTTATTCTGCATATTCTTGATATTTTGAATTGTCAGCTTGGTTGGCAGCATATACCACCTCTGTGACTAAGCATGTGGCTGGAGTCAGTAGACCTTCAACTTAATTTGAAAACACTTTCTCAACTTGGGATTCCCAGCCTAGACTCTAGGAAAGAAACCTCATTCCCACAACTGAGTGCATAGTTCACATATTTTTGGTTTGAATACTTATTCTCACGAGTGGGAAGATGAGTTCATTTTGTTACTGGGCTAATTACTTCTTATGCAACTAATTTCAGTATATACATTTTAAAAATGCACACTTTCAAATTCAGAAAGTGTCAGGCTATTAATGACTGAAGTATTAAGTATGTAGATATTCACAGATGGGATTCATAGATCTATTCTTATTAATAAGTAAGTATCTAAGTCCATCTGATAAACTACCTTTCCTTTTAAAAGCTGAGTCTTATTTATGTTTTGAATTTTTTAACTTCAACATCAAGTTATTGGATCTTTGCCTTTGCTGGAAGTTAAGACACTCTCCTTGAATGAGAAAGGTATTTTCCTTATTTAATACTTTCTGAAAAGTTTGTTTGCATTTCAAATGTTTTCAGAACAGGTAAGTTCTGCTTTCTACTGTGTTAAGTGATCAATGACTTGTCCTATGGACAGAAATGAGATTGCTGCTGTTAATGATGTTAACAGAGTTCAATCTCTCCCACAAATATTTGAGCAAGGAAACAACTGAGATTGATGTATATTCCTCATAGAAATAGTGTTCTAACTTTAAGGAGAAACTGGTTTTGGAACCATAACAATTTTTTCATGCTGGAAGCTGTTGAATCCTCTCACAGGTGTCCCTACTGCTTAACTCTGCAGTAAGTTCCTCTAATTATCAAATATATGCTGATACAGCAAATTAATGTTCACATCTGAGTCATGAACAATGACAATTATAATTCCTGTGGAACATCAAGTTGACACTTTCCTGTTAACATGTTTATTTTTCATGTTTCTTTTTTGTTATAGACCAGTGCTCATTACTGTTCATGTTCTACAACTTCATTTACCAGTTACCACAAAGTCTGTAAAATCCAAAGTAGGTGCTGATCTATTCAGTATGATATATTAGTTAAAGTCACAGAAAATTGTGAATTGCTACAATTTATATAGACAAGGGACTAATTCAAAATGTTGGATCTAACACCACACCAAGCTTGAGGAAGATTTGGATTCAGATCTGAACTCTGTGGTTTGGGATTTTCTTTAATCGCATAGTGTTGCAAACATCTATTTCATGTGTCTAAACTGTCCCAGCTGTGCAGAGTATTTCTTTGAACACATTTGACTTATTTTTATGCAGATGTAAATCAGGAGTAACTTTGCTAAAGTGAGAGCAGCTGATGGCAATAGATGATGTGCGTAGAAACATCTATGCTTTCCATATGATGCCTCTGTATGCTAGTAATATTGAAATGACAATTGTTTTTTTCATCAGCTTTGGGAAAAAAGCTGCAAGTCTTTGCATGTGCATGAATATCATGCAGATATGCCAGCAGACACAAAATTTAAAGGAGTTGGGAAGGCAACTTTCTACAATGGCCACTTGAGACCTTTCTTTTAAGATAGGCCTCAGTGCCCTTGCTGTGTCCTCCTTGCTGTCTTCCCTGCACCTCACTGGTTTCTTTGAGACTGCTACCGTCAGTTCCTTCTCTTCACAATTTCAATAGCCATATCCTGCTGCCCTCTGTCAGGTCACTGGGCTTGTATTGTGCCCTTTGCCTCTCAGCTTTAAGGCTCTCACTCATCAGCAATTAGGAACCAACATTGTACAAGTATTTGAGGTAAAGAGAATATTAGAGCTGGATCAAGTGTTGATTTCCTCTCCATCTTTCCATATTGAATTGAAGGTTTAAACCAAACTTGAGCTATAAAGAAACCCACGCTTTTCTTTAGGTTTGACAGAGCTTGCAAAAGTTCTGTGTTTTTGTGTCTGTTGTTCCCTTTCTCTCCATCTTCATTATTCTTGCATGCATATCCAGTTCTGGATTAAACTGTGGCTGTTCTTGTGGTATTTCTTGTCCTGGCCAGAAGCAGGAACTCCTGGAAGCACTGCTGCAAAATCCTGTTGTTGAGTGTTCCTGTCTAGTTTTCCAGGCTTGGTGAATCTAATTTTTGTGTTTTCAGATTCACACTGGATGAAAATAAATTTACTTCTGTCTTTATTTGGATGCCATCGCTATTTTTTTTTTTTGTTCTATCAAAGGAGAGGGCTTATCTGTCCTAGTGAAAGTGGTCTGACTTGCACCAGGTTATAGCAGCAAGGAGAAACAGCCTTACAGATTTTTGTTTTCCAAAGATGATATGCAGTCTCTGCACAGCTGTAATTCACCTGGAGGAAGATGGTTGGACTTCTCATTGTGGGTTGTTCATTCTTTCCTCTTCTAGACAAGAACAATATAAAACAGAGTGAATCAAGGGTGAGATCCATGCAGTTACCAGTTCAGTAATGCTTAGCATGAAAGTACAACCCACTAAGGGAGCAAGAGAGAAAATGGTGAGGCCCATGAAACATCATGTTATGTTCTCTATCAGACAGAAAAAGCCTTGGTATTTCAGATAGCTCTGGGCCAGTAATAAAATAGAGTGCAAGGAGATGATTAGATCTACAAGCTCTTCTTCAGCAAATATTAAGTCGTGTCTAAGGAACGTATAAATCGTGACACCTCCTTTTATGTTGCAATTCAGGTTTGTAAGTTTGAGGGAAGCAAGCATGAACAACCAGAGACTGCCTCCTCTTGAGACCAGCAGTATTGCAAAGCTTGCAAACAGTGTCAATTGTTTAAGGAACAGCAGGGATCTTCTTTTTGTGTACATGAAATACATGACTAGATGAAGCCTTTTGAAAATCTAAGTGAATTCTGTAGCAGTTGTCAGCTGTTCTTCAAATCTCTTAAGTGCAACTTAAGCAGATGTTATAGAAAAAGCAAGTCTGTTTTGACTCTATTTTTTATGATATCCATGATAAACCATATCTGATTCATCAGAGGTGGATCATGTTCAAACTGATAACTTGTTTATGCTGTACCAGAGCACAACTTTGTTTGAAAGGTGTTCAGCTTACATATTACACACAAACAGAACAGATCTGTGGAAAACTCAAAGATAAAAGGTAACTGGGGAAACATACAACTCTAAAACTAGGTACTTTTATAGTGGTTAGATAACAGTGTATATTCTCTTACACCAACTAAAGCAACCCCGGTTAGGGCTTAAAGGTTTGAATTAGAAGAATGTTTGTTGCTTATAATCATGTGTGCCTCAGACTTATCATTAACTTTCTCTACTGGAATGTTACATAAGCTTAATGGTAGATAACCTCTGGAATCCATCTGCTCTCTATTGGCAGCACCAGGTTACCTGCTCCTTTATCTTGAATTCAAGATTCAGCTTAAAACCTTATATTGGTCTGTACTACTTCTGCAGGGATTGTTAAAATTTTAAAATTCACTGGTTAAATCTATTTATAGCTCTTTTTCTATTTTAAATAGTTCTCTGTCACTTTCAAAGTTTAATATTTTCTGGGTATGACTTTACTACAGAAAAAGAGCAAGGTCTTAATTGGATTCTTATGCAGGTTATGTCAGCCTTGCTGAAACAGCTTGGAGTATCTCTTGATTGACAAGATTTGAAATCGGAAGAAGAATATTTAGTAATGGATAGAAATGCTTTGTAAAGCTGTGGTTGCAATACAGCTACCATATGAAAAAATACTATGTTTGTATATTATTTCTTTGTGTGTTCTATGCACATGAAAACATCCTATTATGTTTAATTTCCATTTATACAAGGCTATTATGCCTTTGAGCTAGAGAGAAAGGAATTGTATGATAAATGGAGCTTGCTGTGCCTCTTTGTTTGCCTTTTCTCAAAGGTTAGAACTGGAAAACGGTTGCAAGAATCAAATTTTGCCTGGACTTACTTAAGCAGTAAGAGTGAGCTGTTCTTTATCATATTAATTTCAGTTGACTCATGTCACTTCACCTCCCAAACCCTATGATGGTTGGTTAAGATTATATCCAAACCAGTCATAAGTTACCAATGAATCAGTAACAGAATGTTTTGGGCTTGTATACAAAAACATCTCTTGCTCCATATTTAGTTAGCTTAGATCCTCTTGTGGTTCAACAATATTTTACAGAAACAAAACATTCTCAACTTCAAGTGGAGTACAATTTCCTTAATAAAACTTCTAGTGCAAGAAGGACAAAGAGTTTAGGCAATTTACAGCTTCATTCCTCTTAGAACAGCTAACAAACGTACATCTTGCATACTCTGTGTTCACTTCTTTCCACTGTCATGTATTTTGATTATCTGATAGATGTGATACTAAAAGCATAGTGTGTAGCAGATAAATCATGATGCCAAGTCCTTCTTGTGGTGATTTTTTTTGCTTTTCTAGCTGGGAGAAAAAAGATTCAAGTAGTTGGGTATGTAAGCCATGCTAAGGAACATACCCTTCTTGGAGTATTTTCTGTTTTTCTCAGGTAAACTTGTAATTTGATTGAAATATTGCTGTTGAGAAGCACTGTGGTATAGCTTTTAGAAAATCTGTGGTAAGGAACAATGTTTAGAAAAATATTGAAAAATGTACCTCTGCCTTAACAGTAGCAGTTTGCTATAGAAACATTACTGTATCATAACTATTTTGTGTTTTGATGGATATGTCAGCAATGCTGTCATTGTTTTTACATGTCTGACAGCTACATCAAGGAAGATGAGAACTAAGGTGTTCTTAAAGTTAAATCAAAGTAGTCCATGCTCAGTAATAAATAAGTGAAAGTCAAGTTCGTGGCCTCTTTCAGAGCCTGATCTTGTGGACTTGGCACTTATTGTTTTTCTCTTATATTGCATTTGTCATTCACAGTTTATTAAATACTTTACGAATACAAATAATAATAGCCTGGTATTTTAACTGAGGACTAAAGAAGCAAGAGATAAAATGAGTTGTCTGTGATTTAGTCAATTCATTGTAGGTAGAAGGGGTGAAGTTCTGACTCCAAATACTGCCTTGATTTTTAGGTAGACTTGGTTCTTTTAAGGAAGAAACATTGCAGGTATGTAGATCTTACAGACTAAATGCATTATTATTCTGCTTTATTCTTCCAGCCTCAGAAGTGTAGAACTGTGTGAGACCTTTAATTCAGGACTTGCCCTGAATGAACTAAAAAAACAATCAGTACCATACTGCTTTTCAAAACTTAAGAGAATTAATGGTGTGCAGAGCCAAGACAACTCAGCCCATGCTTTTCCCTTGGAACATCATCCTAAATCCCATTAAAAATGACCTTCAGCAAAGATTTTTTTAAATGGAAATAAAGAAGGTCATAATTTAGTTCACAAAACATCCTCAAATGTTTTTAACAAGAAAATCTACATGCCAGTTTTGCAAGATTCATACAGTTTCTCTTGCAGTGTCCTTACTTTGTTAATGAGCGGGGCCTTTTTCAGCCATGACTAAATCTTTTTGTAGGAAAGAACGTTTGGAAGGATGATGCACGTGGTTAAAAAACAGGAATGAGTTTCTGGAGTCTTGGGTTTAATTCCCAGCATTACCACAGTCTTCCTCTGTGACTTTGGACAAGCCACCATATCTCTGTGTCTAAATTCACTGCCTGTAAACTGATGCTAGTGGAGTTTATCTTCTCTAGAAGCAAGTTGTGAGGAGAATGTATATTTAAGTATCAACTGCTGCTGCAGAGGGCTTGGATTTTTAACATTATAAAAATTGTGGATTGCCTCAATAATGAGAAAATGCCACAAAGTAACTGGAATAATTAATATCAGGAATCTGTGGTACTTTGGCACCTCTTTCTGTCAGACAGCTTCACAGCTGAATGTACTTCCCTACATGGGAGCCTGAGTCCAAGCCAGTGAAGCAAACCTATGGCAAATGTGTCAGAGTTAGTTAATGATGCTGTGGTGTAGCTTGCAGTAGTGATGGACCTCAGGGAACTAATAAACTAGGAAGGCCTGGCCCTCATGTTCTGTAAGAGGTGGCTAGAGATACCAGCCTAGTGGATGACATCCAAAATGTCAAGTGTCAGACTGCAATGACAGAAGAATAACTTAGTCCAGATATCAAAAGCAATCTGCTAGATATGATGGGGGACAATTTTTTTAAGTCTCTAAGCTTGTGGCCTCTCCAGTAGTAAATATGAGCACAATGAATTCACATAAACCCATTGCTCTTCTCTTTTCTGAACAGTTAAACAGCAAGTAACATTTGCAAAGGAATTTTTAATGCCTTTGTTCATCTAGTCCAGCCATATTCACAGCTGACTATGTTTAGAATGACATTTTTCACAGTTATCCAGATTGCTTTTTAATGTGGTCAAGCACTGTACACAGAGAGCATCAGTAGCCTGTGGTGGGCAGCTTGTAATTCTGCTTAGGTCCTTGGCCAACCTCTCCCTATAGGGAAGGTGAAGGAGCAATTGACCTTAGGCCAGTGACCTTATGCTCCTTTTCCTTAGACAACAATGTAAGGGAAGTGAGAATACCTCAGCATCTACTGTGGCATCTACTCTTCCTCCCTTCTGTGAGGAAGAAGGCAGGGAGCAAAGATCAAACTTTAAAAAAAAAAGGCTTAATTATTTCATTTCTTTCTCCCATCTGAATGAAATTTGGTCAAAATCAGCCATCTCACTGATGGTTTTCCAGGCCACAACACAACAGAAACAAAGCAGTGGTTACAATTGCTCTGCTTGAGCTCACAAGCACCAAAAAACAAAATATCACTTGCAAAAGCCAGATCCCAGACTCCAAGAAAGACAACAGCTTGTAAACGGGGGAGGAAGAAAATGTAGAATAGGTGGAATGGGTATTTCTGTTAGAAAGGTATAGTCTTCCAAATCTGTTCAAAACTGTACCAGGGAGCTTTTTTTCCATGGTGAAATAGGGAAGTATTTCATAGATGCCACCCTGCCCATATTTTGTTGGTCAGTTCCACTGCATATAAACAATATCTGAAACATGGAGTAATTATATGCTTCCAACAAAAATAATCTGGGAGGATGATTATCTGATTTTTCTAGTATGACTAGAAGCCACAAATATAAAATATTGCATCAGAAACTTTGGACTCCAGAAATCTTCATTCTTGGGTTGAAGAAATGTGATATTTAGATAAGTTCTTGTAAGAGCTGGAACTTCCTGAGCCTTAATTCTCTCATTTTAGGGGGTGCAGGAAAGTTTGATTAAAATGAAATACTTGTTCCCTGGGTTTTTTATCTTTTATATTTTTAAAGTACTTGAAAGAATTTTTTATCACTAATACAGAGTGTCTGGGCTTCCTTAAGCATGTAAGAACTGGTTCTGTTTGTGTCCCATTTCAAATAAATACGTGATAGAGGTTATTTTTATCAAAGGATCCCGATCAACTGGTACAAACATCTACATGTTCTTAGCTACACTGTGTTTAGAAACAGCATTTTTGTTTTACTTTCCGAGTGCAGTAGTCTCTTCTATTGTTGAGTCTTCATCCACAATACATGTGTGATTGTCATTACGTCTTCTCTGGGAATTCTTTTGGTACAGCACCTACTATGATGGGCTCACTGAACTGAAATGGAAACTCTGCAAATTCTCCTCTGTCCTATTTCTCATCACTAACAATTCCTTTTACTGTCAAAAAAATCTCACACATAAGAGTCTACATTGTAAAGGAACTATTGAGTTGTACTGCTAGTATGACAATTCTTTAACTTCTCTGCTATGGCTCAGTAGTCCTTTAGGAACAGGTAGTGTATAGAACGCAAAGAACAGTAAGGAAAATGTATTCTGCTACAAAAAATGCAGAGGTTATGTAAAATCTGATACAGAACTTGGAAAATCCTTTTTTATTCTGGTAAATTGCCTGCTTTGGATCATGGTTTGCTGACCTCCCCCCTCCCCCCCCCCTAGATACAGAGAAAATTTTGTTTTTCATATTCAGGGGTGTTTCTTTTGCAAAAGTCCTCATAATAATTAAAAATAAATGGCTTCCTAGTGACTTTTTTCCTTGGAAAACAATGGTTTGAATTAAAGGAAAAAAGGTTTTGCCCAACATAGAAACAAACATACAAGAGTTCCATAAAACCCCAAAGTTGGGACGAAGTAGAACTGCCAGTGGTTTGAGAAAACCACAACCAGGTTCTTGCATCCCTATTGAAAGTTTTTTTTCTCTATAGTCTGGCTTTTTAAACCCTGTATATTCTAAATGTGTACTATTTAACTGTTTGCTTTTAGCATGATTTCTTCTTTTAAAGATGACAGTATTTAAACCTAGCAACATCTTGGTTTAAGGTCAACAGTTTATAAGAGAAAAATCTGCCTCCCAGACTCAGCTGCCTGCCTTCCTTCCAAAATACTTTGTTCTGAAGAAGCTGATGGCAGTGATAAATGTAAGAGAGTTAGAGCTTTGCAGTTATTGTCAGCAAGTTAGCTTTATGGGTTGGGGATTAGACCTTTGATGTGTTATCGAGTTTCTGCCCTATGTGAATCAGTTGCTTACTTGATTTAAATTATAAAAAGAAATGTTCTGTTGTGATATTGTCTCATACTGTGTCTTCGTCATTTGAGATGCCCTCTGTGTTCTTTAGTTCCCCAGGAAGAGAAGGCAACCAGCCATATGGAGAGTGGCCAGTTGCCTGCTGATCATGATAGGCATTAAATAGAGTTGCATAGAAACTCAGATATAGAAAAGCCCTGTTCAGCTGAGCCTTTCTGTCCCCCAACAAAGGGAGATTGTTCCCTACAAGTCCACTATGTTTTCACTTTAGCTTTTGAGGGGTCCCCCTATTCCTTTAATAAATTATTTCCTTTTCACTAAGATGAGAGCTTCTTATGCAGTTGTCTTTTTGACAAGCCTCAGTGTAATTGCTGTTGGACAGGTATGGAAAGCTGGTGACTGCTTGAGTGTGTAGTGGGAAGAGAGCAGAAGTCAGCTGGGAAGGAGGTGTCCCTTTTGTGATTCCATAGAACAATGAGGATGGCATTGTCTCAGAGACTGAGACAATTTTTAGGGTTGTCCTGTATGTTGTACTGGTGGCAGAGGAAGTTTCTGGCCTTTGTGACAGAGGTTCAATCTAATGCTTCTTATTTTGAGTTATAGATTATTACTCTCAGTTTTATTGTTTTGAGCTACCTCAGACACTTTAACGGTGTGTGTTGATATTCTTTAATCCTAAAAACATGGAAATCTTTATCTGGCTTAGATTTTATTTGCATTTTAAAATAGCTTTTCAATGTTTAAAAGCCAAAATAATTTTCATGTGAGCAGACTTTGAACAAGATTAAAAAGTAAGCATGTCTATTTTCCCAAATTGTAGCTGTGGTTATTAAAGACACCAACCAGGCAGACTAGCTGTGTGAGAGGAAAATAGCTAACAGGACATTTGTGCTAGCCCACTTGTATTCTGAAAGTTGGATCAGTACTCATGAAAAGCTTAAGTAAACTAGAGGATAATTCAATACGTAGACAATGCATCCCACTGTTTCTCTGTTTATTTTCTCCCTGTGTGACTTCTGGCAACTGAGAAGAAATGCTATAAATGACAGCAACCCGCCAAAGAAAAGATCATGAATAACAATACCACAAGAATGAAGGGCATAAAGTTACTAGTGACTTGGGAAAAATGTGGAACACTGGGCACATGACATGTCTAGAATTAGAGAATGCCTTCAGATTAGAAACCCTTTCAATTTGAGTTTCAGTCTAAATTTATTGTAAATTTTGTCTCTGGTAAGCCAAGGTCTGTTTATCCATAGGTGTTTTCTGACTCGAGCCCCTATATTTTGCTGGTAATACCAGCAAAGAGAGCAAACCAAGAGAAGTAATGCCACTGGACACAGAGAACAAAAATTTATGTATTTACTGAAGAAATAAAAAGATTGAGATCTCTCTAATTAGCAGTTGTACATTACATAAAAAGCATACCACCTTCCTGTTAAGAGTTGTCATTTTTCTTTGCCAGATTTTTAACAGTGATGCTTTCAGCGCTATACTTAAGACTGTCATGCTTTCCATCCCAATCTACAGTTCAGTTTTCAGGCAACACATACAGCAAACTGATAGCCTAGTTTGGATATCATTTAACTTCTTTCAGGGTGCAAAATGAAAGAAACCAGAAGTTCATGTTAAGCTGGAGTTCAAAATAACTATAACAAAAATCACAGGAAGATATTTTGGTCCCTGAAAAGCCAAGTGAACTATATTTTGGAAGAGAAAGAGCTGCAGTCTATTTGTCCTTGCTGTGGTGCACTTTTATTACTTCCAAGTATCAACAGTATTAAATACGTGAGCTGTTTTCATCCATGGTGAATACACTAGGTTCAGTTTGCAAAAATGAGTGGTTTTGTGAAATATGGAGGACTCCTAATCTTGCAAGTGAATGAATGTAGTCAGATAATGGGTGTTTTAGTGTCACTGACAGTGTTTATCATGTCTTGAAAACTAAGAACATTAGTTCATTTTTAACTGTCTGAGGTCAACAACAAATATATTGTTTCTGATAATTAGACTTTGCAGCTTCTGGAATTACTTATTTGGAGTGAGTGCTTTTTGCTTCCAAATACTATATTGTAGGAGCATTCCAATGAATCAATGAAAGGTCCTTTTGAAGGGGTAGTTCACCAGGGCTGAGTGCTACTCAATAGGAGGCCAAACCTGCTCCTATTGAAGCCTGTGTGTTTACCTTAGTAGGGAAGGAACCAGATCCTGGAATTAAGCTGTTGAAGAGAATAGCCCTTTAAGAGCTATGATTGCACTAGCTTGAAGTTTTTTTTCAAGACAAAGCCAAATGGAGAGAAAAGAGAAGGTTTGGACCCCTTATTCCTGTAATGTTTCCTGGTACACTATACTCAGAATGTTTAAGCAGCAGAGAATGTTCTTTTACTGTAACTTTCCCTATGCCTCCATAGGCTAAAGTAATTCAGTTCATTTTTGATCAAAACAATAACAAATAGAAGAAAATTCTGCTCAACTGACACTTTTGAACTCCTTACAGAGTAAATTTCCTTCCCACCTCCCTACCCTTCTCTAAATTAGTTGTGGTTCCCTGCCTCCCAATTCCCCAGAAGAATTCACCCTGAGCAGATTAGAAATACTGAAATACTGTCAAGCCACCAAATCACCTGAAATCTCTTTAAGTTGGTGAGATATTGGGAGAACTTTTTTGTGATATGGTAATGATGAAAATTGAGATTACATACATAATTGGTGTCCAGCCTTTCTTCAAAGTAGGAAAGAATTTGTGTCACTCCATTCGTTTCAATTTCAGCTCAGTCCTTCCTGGTTGACATGGTTCCACAAGTGAGTTTTTTTGCTTTTCTTAGTCATTTGTGAAACAGAAGTAAAAAAAGTGATGGATGTGGGACTTTCAGCCCCACCATCACTTCATCAATATAGCAAAGAGCTCAGTTAAAACCCCCACCTGTTTAAGCAATAAACATTTAAAAAATTACATGCCAAAGCAATACATATCAATCAAAGTTTTGGCAGTGAGTCTCAAACAGCACCACTGCCCTCTGGGCCACTGAGGGAGTAAAGACCGACTCTGTCCCAAAGGATAGGTAATTTGGAGCTGACTTTGTGTGTTGACCCAAGAGTGTTTTAAAAAAAACAAACCCACGAAACCAAAACAAAAAAAACAAACACCATCACCACCACAACAAAACCCAAAACCAAACCCAAACCTCACCTTCCCACTGGGTGAGATGACATACTCTAGATGATTCTTTCAACCATCCTTGCTACAGTTTACATGGATAGAGGTCTGATGTCATAAGTTGCACTTGAAGACTTTCATGAAATTTGAGGCAAAAAAGTGTGTGTCTATGTTCAGAGGATTCTTTTTGATAAAACAATGTCTCAACAAGCATTAGAGACAATTCTCCTTTCTGTGTGCCCCTGCAGATGCAGACACCTGCTGGAGACCTTTGATGACATTTTTTGAAACCTGAAGTCCACATCTACTTTAGTTGTCTGAAACCTGGAACTTTGAAAGTTTCTTCCTTTTTGTTTTTCTTCGACGCTGTGGGCTGGGTTAATCTCATAGGTCTTTAACCATTTACAGGAGAGCTAGCTAATCAGACTTTCCAGTTCATAAAGTGGAAAGGATATGTCTAGGATGTGATCCATCTTACCCTAAGTCAGGTGAATCTTATCCTAAAGGTGCCAATTCCTAGTTTCCTTAGTTTATGAAACTAGCTCCACACTATGAAATCATGATCATGGCTTGCTACGCTGGAGAGTGCTGCAGGATTGTGGCTGGAATACTGTTGGGGTTTTTTTTGTGTGTGTGTGTGTGTGTAAACACAGATAAAGGAACTTTCAAGAACAAATATTCATTTTTAGGTGTCTGAGATATTGAAGTCAGTAGTCTGCTCACTTGTCTGGTAGTAGAATATAATGGAAATATTCTGATTTACATTGGGAAGAGATACAGAAATGATTTGATGGGGTTCTTTTTTTTTAAGTGCAAATGGCCTTACCCACTATAATAGCAGGAATGGGTAGGTTCCAGCTCATCAGAATATACCTAAATAGTCCTGTGTGTGATGGCTTTCTGTGTAAGTTACTACATGCAAGCTTAATCTTAATGGTGGTGTCCTGTATGTCTGGGCAAAGAAGGAAGTCACAATTTGAAGTAGACAGCTCTGGACTTGTCCTGGAACAGTCATGAAAGGACTGTTTTCCTTCAGTGGGACAGCACAAGGTGAACTTATCTGTCATTGGTAGTTTAAGAATGGCAGTTATACAGAGTGGTCATTTTGAAGGTATCTTCTGGTATTGTCCTAAATAACTCATTAATTAGGATTAAGGACAAGTTAGGTTTTCCATACACTTCAGCACTGGTGTTGGGTGCTTTTCAATGGCATTTGGGTGAGAGTACATTTACTTGTTCTGTGAGCGTACCTTTTGCTTCATTCCTTGGCAGAAGAGTGATGAAATAAATATTGAAAAAATGAGTGGTGTTTTAATAAAGCAGATTAACTGAGGCAGACTAGCTGGTTAGAGTGTTGTCTAAGGCAGACTGTAGCATCGTGATATTTAAACATTATTGGCATTATCTGAAATATAAAAGGGAATATGACTACATAATACAGCCTGCATGTGTGGATATATACACACAATGTGTGTGTATACATATGCACACATAAATATACATATATATATATATACACACATACATATTGCTATTGTCTAACTCATATTTTCATTGTCGATGAGCCCAAAGGGGACAAAATACTTCTAGCTTGGAGATTTCTACATCTGCCCTTCAGGCAGCTCAGACAGGAAGAGCATGGCTACATAAGTCACTATAAATCAGCACATTTTTCAACGGTGCAAAACCTTAAGCACAGAGCTACTTTAGAGCATGCTGCTCCATGGTTTGTTCACAGATCTTGCATGCCAGCAACAGGGAGTTCAGATCATTATATTCAACATCTTACACTAACCAGATGCAGATAAAGAAATTGCCTTTCAAAGCCATAGTCTGCACTAGGCTTTTCAAAGCAAAACACTGATGTGTAGCACCCATCTTTTCTCTTCTGCTTGTTTTTCAGGCCTTTTTGTCCCTCAGCCCCCTCAAGATGAGGTGTTATTCTCTTGTTTTGCAAGTAGGCTTTAACTTCATTTTAGATTCTGAAGCAGCAGTTTTCACTTGGTCAGAGGGAAAGTATTTTTATCAGTTATAAGAGAGCCTCAAAATGTAACATAATAACAGTATGTTTAAATATATTGTGTCAGCGGAGGGTATACTAGTACAGTGGAAATTGAAGGGGTCTATAAATTGAAGAGAGGTTGAAAAACTCTGATGAACAATCCAAATCTGTAAACTTGAATGTCTGTCTTTTTCCTAGTGCACAGACTCCAACCTGATCTCACAGAAGCGGATGGAGTTTCTCTCCAGACACAGAAAAGAAGTGCAGTTTCTTGGTCTTTAGTTGTAGTAGGAAAGCTTACATTAGGGCAAAGTAAACATAAGTTTAGCATAGTTATGAGTTATGCTTTTTGTGGAGCCTGTTTGTGTTAAGGATGTCTCTACAGGACTGCAAGTAAATTTTCTTAGAGTTAAGCTGACCCAAATTAAAACAAAATAATAATATAAAAAAGATGTTGGGGAACACTCTTCTGCCTTGCTCAGATTAATCAGAAAGTGGCCTCTGACCAAAGACAAGCCACAGCTGTGCACTGTATTGTGAAATGTAGAGTAGGGGATTTCCCATTACTGTTTTAAAGGCTATGAGCCAGATTCACTAACTAATCCTTACACCTCAGCCTAAGTGTATCTGTCATCAGATTTTTCTCCAATGGAGTGAGATGTCTACATTTGCCATCACCAGGCCATTAACAGTGGTGTCAACTTTTCTGCTTTCTTGCACTGGCAATTTGGCTTGTAGATGTATCCAGTTGTTGGCTCTCAAGCCATGCACCATTTTACTCCCAGTATAGTCTGTGATTTGCTTAGATGGAAATAGAGTTGCTCTGCGCAAAAGGTGGTGGGATCACAGATTTGTGCATTGGAAACACTCGAATGTACATGTGACTAGTTTTCATCTGAAGACCTTTTCTGCCCAAGTGTTGATGTGGCAGCCGAATGTAGACCAGAGGGCATGACACTGAATCCCTGGATGAGAGTGGATAGTCTAAGGTGAAGAGAAGTGTTATGCCTGCCATAGAAGACAACAAGTTTATGGACACATTATTATCTTGATAAGTGGTTTAATAGCACAGTAAGGAAACCATTGAATGCTCTTGAGGTACTGGAAAAACTTTCTCATGAACTGCAGCATGTTGCTTGTGGTTGAGGAAATAAGCATCCTAACTGTCCACAGCCCAGATGTGGGACCAATGACAAAAACAAAACTGAAAGATAAAAGCAGAGTAGGAAACAGAGCAGTAATAGTTTTCCCCAGTCACAGTATAAGAAAGGTTTCAGGTATCTGCAACTTCATACTCTGACAAGTCTAGTATTACCAAACTCCAGTTACAGAGGGATGGAAGATAACTGGCCATGCTGGTTAATACTGGTTGAACCTTTGGTGTGTGATACAGTGAAGGAAAATACTGGAATTCCATATCTTATGAAACACATGACAGTATATAATATTTTATCAATGCTTGTATATGTCAAGTGAATACATGCAGTTTATAGTGACTTCGGTTTTATTAACTGAGATAAACTTAATAATAAAGATTTTTTCCTGATATAGTCCCACTATCATTCTTTCTTCTCAGAAGTATTACATGAGAATTTAAAGCAGTGTCTAGTATAGAATAACAGGCTCCTTGGATATTGCATGTTGTAAATGATAATGCTTTAGAAAGGCTGAAATAAATTGGAGACTATAAAAATTTTTCATGATACTGAAATGTAAAGCATAAAGTAGGTCAAAACAGCTCCAGTTGAGGAGTCATGCTTGTTAATCTGTAGCATAAGATCAAATTTGTAGTTGAAAACAATTTTCTGAAACTTGACTAGGCTGGTTTCTGTGTTATTAGGTGCAGGAACACCTTTCTGTTAAAAGTGGTTTGTTTTTTAATAGACTTTAACCATAATTGTCCAGTTTTTGCTGGTTGTTCAAAATACTTCCACCTCAGTTTGGTCAATTATTTTTGGCTTAATCTCAGTTGCTACCCACATTTAACAGCAATGCTGCTTTAAGCTTGTCTTTCAGTGAATCACTTGTTTATACAATAACAGATTTATTTGTTAAATGAATTTAAAGACAGAAACAGATGAACCAATATTCAGGATGAGTCACCTTCTAGTCCATCTAGAACCATCTTTCTCTTTCTCTAAACTATTTTATTTTAAGCAAAAGGAATATTTTCACAGGAAAGTAGAGCTCTAAGATGTGCATCAGTATGATCCCAGTTTTTGTGTAACTGACTCGCCTTGTTCCTGTTTAAACAAATAGCAAATCCCAGGAGAAATCCCACAGCCCTTGCTTATTTCAGCATTTCTGTTTCGACATATTTATCAGCTCGCTTGGCTACATGTAAGCAAGAAATGCTGATTTGGACTTGCACCATCTTATATTGTTATAGTAAAGATTGCAATGGAGTATTTTCCAAATGTCAATCACATCCTTTCTACCTATTTTTATAAGTACATTTTCTAGTCTGTCTTGTAGGCTGTCTTTTCTCGCAGTTGCTTGCCTTTTTGTCCTTCCTGCTGTTAAATCTCTCAGTTACACAAGGTTGGTGGAAATTGTTTAAGTGTACAACCCAAATTCTCCAGTGACGTTTGGCTAACCAACAAGTTATTCAAGTGGTTTTGTCTCCCGGGTATGTCTTCATCCTCTGCTTTTCCAGGTTGCCTGAAGATCACTGAACCCATAATTTACTCTAATCTCCTCTAAGGCTTTGAAATAATAAAATACTTAAATGAAACTCTTCGGATAAATGCCCTTTAAAATATAGTTTTATCTGTGAACTATCACACTCTCAAGGGAGTGGATTCTGTTCCTCAGATGATTAAGGGGATTTTGTGTCCACTGTATTATTGTGGTTTGTCCACTGCGATCAGGCACACCTATCTTAACTCCTGCAAGAACTCAAAACAGAAAAGATGAGGGAAGTCGGGGAGAAAAATAGGACAGAGGCTAGACTGTTGCTGTGTGTGATTTTTTTCTAGTGCCTGGATTCATTCAGTTCCTTGATCTACCACATGATATTCCATGGGTCACGAAGTCTTCCTGTGCTATTGAAAAATAATTCTCTGCTCAACAGGGATGTTGCTGAGGATAAATTAAGGGTGGCAAAGTGCCTAGCCGTTACAGAAGGGTAGTCTTATACACACAGAAGGCTGTACTCTGATCTCTACTTCACAAAATAGGAAGAGGGAGATCATTTGACTTGCCATCACCAATTCCACAGGGGAAGTTCGAGGCAGAGCAGGGGATTGGATCCAGTTTTTCTGCCAGAGGGCCCACGTGGTCCTTTTTTCCTGGAAAAGTCCTTTTCACAATCCTAGATAAGCCTAAACCCAGTGTCCTGCAGGTGCCTCCCAGGCAAGAAAGGAAGCCTTGGAGGACCTCACTGTAGCTCCCTGTGCTGCAGATCATCAGGGCACCAGAGCAGGGCCTGGAGACCAACATAATTTGGAGGTAGATCAGAGTCATGGAAGCCTGTCTTCACTGTTGCTCATGTTGCAGGTAAAGGGAGATGATTTCTGTTTTTCTCCCTTCCCACTTAGCTCAGCTAATTGTTAATTTCTATCAGCCATGAGGATCTGTTGAATAGCACCAAAATGGGGTGAAAAGAAACATCTGTTCTCCACTTTTGGAGCTCTATAGCTAAATTCCAGGAAGAAAGGTTTGAGGTTTGTGTGTAATTTGTGAGTAATTTGGTTCTGAATCTAATTATTGTTAAAATAAAAATTTGCTTTAAAATGTCAGGAAAAGGAAGCTTTACTTTTTATGCTACTGTCCCACTAAAACATAAAAATTCTGGTCAAAATTCAACTACATGACTATTATTTAAAGTGATACATTTGAGATTGTGTCTCCATTTTCAGGCATACTCTCCAGAAAGACATCTGTATTTCCTCACATTAAGTGATAGGAAATGCAAATAGACCACAGTTTAAGTATGAAGATTACAGAGATTTATGACTTTCTTTACACATTTTTTTTTGTGTGTGTGTAAAAAAATGCAGGGTAACTATATGTAGCAAATATTCTCTGAATTTTTTAGCTTGTATTACTCTTTCCTGCTCAAATACTACTCTGCCCTCTTTTTTTTTCCTTGAAATTTTCTTCCTACTAGTTGCAGTTTCTAAGCTGAAGTTCAGAATCTTCTATACCCGAGTTTTTTCATGATGAGGTAGCACCAATGAAACCAGTGCTTCATTTGGATGAAGTTTTTTTCTCAGGTGCCTCTTAATGCTTAGGAGAATGATTATCTCCTAGTAGCTATATCCTTTGCTTAATTTTGTGCTTCTTCAGAAACAGCAAATAGATAAAGAAATTAATGTGATAATTTACTGAGTTAACCTCCTCCCTAGCACCCACTTTTCAGGAGCTCAGAAGATAAAGTACTATCTTTGTTTTTGGCTGTCTATGTGTTTGGCTGGCATGCAGCAGCATCAGAACCAGTTAGGTTTTTTTGGCAGTGTGTTTCAGGGTGAACAGCTCCTGCTTTTCACAATGCCAAGGACAATGCCAAACTCATGAGCCTTGCCTGCAGTATAGGCGGTGGAGGGATGAATAGTTACAGGTTCAGTGTGGCTTCATGGCAGAGCTAGAAAGGGCAGCATCTGTTGAAATTCAGAACAGGAGCAATCTAAATTACTTCTGTCATCCTGTACTAACTCACTGACTTCTGGAGGAGATGAGATGGAATTTCTGAGAAAGTGAGGGTTTGTGGTGCAATGGGCAGAACTATCAGGGTTTGAGCAGCAGAGGAATTGTAGGACTCTCCAGTGTGAGCAGAGGATGTGAACTGCCCTATGACAGTCCAGAAAAAAATATACTGTAGCCCATGAGTGACTCACACTGGTGCAAGGACAGCCCCCAGGTACTGTGGTCCATGGGCAACCCATACTGACACAGGGACACTTCAGAAACAAAGGCTGGAAAGGCCTTTAAGATCATAGAGTCAAACTGTAAAACTAACACTGCCAAGTCTACTATTAACCCATATCCCTAAACACCACATCTACACATTTTTTAAATACCTCCAGACATGGTGACTCAATCACTTCCCTAGCCAGGCTGTTCCAATGATTACGAATTTATTATTTCAGTGAAGAAGTATTTCCTAATATCCAGTCTAAACCTCCCATGGTGCTACTTGAGTCTATTTCCTCTTGTCCTATTTCTTATTATTTGGGGAAAGAGACCAACACCCACCTTGCAACAACCTCCTTTCAAGTGGTTGTAGAGAGCGATTAGGTCTCCCCTCAGCCTTATTTCCTCCAGGCAAAACAACCCCATTTCCCTCAGCTGCTCCTTGTAAGACTTGCTCTCTAGACTCTGCATGGGCTTTGTTGCCCTTCTTTGGACATGCTACAGCACAAGGGGCTCAAAACTGAACACACTATTCAATGTGTGACCTTACCAGTGCTGAGTATAGCCTAGTCCTATTGGCCACACTATTTCTGATATAAGCCAGGATGCTGTTGGACTTCTTGGCTACCTGGACTCACTGCTGGCTCATGTTTGATCCTCTGTCATCCAACACCCCCAGGTCCTTTTCCACTGGGCAGCTTTCCAGTGACTCTTCTCCAAGCTTGTAGCATTGCATGGGGTTGTTATGATCCAAGTGCAGGACTCCATCGTTCATGTTATAAAAATGGTCTCACTGGACAAACTGCAAGCTTGTAACATTTTCCTCTTTGATTTTGGCATGTATTTTTATGGACAAGCATATACAAATAAAAATATTTCTATAAAATATATCCAAAATTTCTGTTTTGTTGAGGAGTTTTTAGATTTTGAGCATAAACAGTGCATGAATGAATGATCTGTTTTGTTTTATAAGGTGCTTCATAAGGTTCTCCTCACTTGTCTTCTCTTCAGACCTCTTGCACTAAGGCCATTGGAGATATTATGGGAATAATTTTAGATGAGTATTGATGTAAAAAAAACAATTTGGATTTTAGAACAGACTTTTCAGCTAGTTATTGTGGAGCAGTTAATGCATATCAAATAAAATAGACAAGTTTCCACTGCTGTGAAATTTTTTCTGTGAAGAATATTTCTATCATCACCATTTTTGCTCTAAAGACTCTGAGCCACTGTTTTCAGCTTCATAATGCTTGAAGGAGATTCAGACATTTCCTAATTGTAGTAGTGGATTTAGTATATGTAACAGAAATGTTACAAACACTACCATTTCAAAGCAGCAGCTGAATAACTCCAGATATGATGAATCAGCTAGTATTTAAACAGGCTAAAAAGGCAGAGCTTTCTTTTCATTTTTGGGTAATATTTCCATGAGTTGCCTGGGGAAGGGGATCACAGAGCAGGTTTCACATGGGAATAGCATTCCTACAGCATTTTTTTTTTTCCTAGTTTTTGAGAGTGGACCAAGACAAAGATAGAGAATGCAGCCTGGACTGTGCAGGTTCACCTCAGAAATCACTCTGTGCATCTGATGGAAGAACTTTTCTCTCAAGGTGTGAATTTCAAAGAGCAAAATGCAAAGACCCTCAGCTGGAAATAGCCTACCGGGGCAACTGTAAAGGTAAGCAAATAAAAGTTTCTCTTGACCATAATGAACAATAATAGACTTTAAATAGTTTTTGAAAATGTCTGTGTATTGAAAAGTAGGAGTGTATAAAGGTAGAAGAGTTTTCTGAAAGCAAGTAGGTTGAAATCCATCCTGTTAATTCTATAATAATATGCTATGTAAAGATAAGTTAATTTCATCTATTATCATCAGCAAAATTATGACTTCTCCACCCATTTACACTATAATAAGTCACTGTTAAGGAAACTGTAAAGTTAGGTCCTTGTTCTGAAGGACCATATCATTGACAGGCTCAGCTTATTATCTCCTGAGGTTTCTTGTCTGCTATAGTATAGTATTTTGAGTTAGAGATGGTCAAATTCAGTCTTGTGTTTCCTAACTACAACCATT
>VWZO01022726.1:67491-82004 GCA_013396975.1 Bucco capensis
AAACCCCAGAAGTTTGTTAGAGCCCTCATAGGCCCATTCTACCTACATCATCCTCTCCTTGACTTCCTATTTCTATTTAGAGAAATTGTGCGACAGGCAACCCTCACACTTCAGTTCCGATACTGAAAAAGTATTCAGTTAAATTTTTCACTTTTAGAGGAGCCTGGTGCTAGAGAACACAGAAGTGTAGGATGATTCCCAACAGAATGTTTTTCTTTCTAAAATGTAAGAATAGCAGTGGTCATAAAGATTTATTTTCTCTTTCTCTCTGTCTGAAAGAGATTGGCAGAGGGGAAAAAGACCCCGGGGACCACACCGATTCAACCTCTAGGAGGCAATTTTCCACATCATCTCTCTCCATTAGCTCCAGCAAACCTCTGAAGCAGCAAGACTGCTTCAAAGAGACATTCTATCTCATCTTCTGCCTAGATGAAACACTATGCTCATTCTTTGGCCCTTTCGCAATAAGCTATTGTATTAGCTGATGGATCTATTTACTTTTGCAAACAAGGATAAAATAATGAAGCTACCTGAGCCAAGGCTTTTGTTACACTCATGAACAACAGAGAGAATTATTTTGCCATTTGTAATTGTTCATTTTATACTTTAGAGCATTATACGCTTTTATGGAAAATGGTTTTGAGTGTTTATCCTTATTTTTTTTCCTCTTACCATATTGACGGTGTCATCTGCAAGATTTTAAATTGCCATGCTGAAGGTGTCCTTGGTGATGCTGGCAATATTTTCTGCAGTCAGCAGCTGCAATTTGGAGAAATGCTTATTTGCTCTTTAGTTATTAATGAATAGTGTGTCAGTATAGTTGTAGACTTGGAATTAGACACCTTAGGCAGCTTAAGTGTTGCTAATAGCAAGTACACATCATGCCCTCATCAATCACGTGCTTTGAAGGCCTATATCACTCTAATGTTTAGATATTTTTTCTTTGATTGGAAATAGACACATAATTTCCAATAATATACTTGGTCAATGTCAGCAAGAGACCAATGCTCTTTTAAATTTTACATTTTCATAGTATTTCTTATACAATCAAAACAGTATTTGATTCTGAATTGACTACTGTCTTTACTCCTACCCATGACTGCAATCATCAGAAATATTTCAAGCTGTAAAAACAAGTTTTAGAGGAGAAAAAGACGATTCATTTGCCTGGCTAGAGTTTCAGTTTTAGCATTGATAGGGATACTTTTGATAGTCTCATCAAATATTCTTCTGAAAGAGCTAAGGAAGTCCTCAGATTAAGACCCCTTTTGAGCCAGTTGCTTTTGAGTGGTGAAATTTATTGTTGCAGGTGATACTTTACCGAAGAGCAGAGGGTTGTTTTATTAGGGCTAACCAAAAAGTGATGGTTCCATTTCAGGGCAGCTTTCAAGGTTTCAGAATTTACTTTCATTCTGTGTTGGAATGAGGGCAAATCCTTTTGGAAGTGTTCATCTGTCCCCCTAAAAAACCAGACATGCTCATCCACAACATTGGTTTTGAAGCAAGTTTTGAGGTTGCTGATGCAGGAAAAAGGAATAGAAACATGCATATTTGCATGTGGAAGTTATGAAGCGTGAAGAGCAATGATTCCTGGTATAGGGTTCACAACTTCAAATCTGTGTCTAATATTCAGCCATCACTGATTAGAAAAGGAAGTCTTAAGGGCTGTGTTTGTTTTCTTCTGTCTTCTTCCTCAGGTAAAAATCCCAGTTCACATCACAGACATATAATTAGAAAATTAAATACTTCCTGGTATCATTTTTATTAATGGAAAACAAGATGATCAGCCTTTTTTTTTGATTCAGTTTATTCACTATACATCTAAACACATTGACAGTTTATGTCAACAACCTTTTGGAATAATTTTGAGTGCATCCTTTCTTATTTATCTATTCAGAACTATGCTTTCTTTTTACATGCATAAAGGAGTTTGAACCATCATCAGACTGCTTTCTGTTTGTTTTTTTTCTTGAGAAAGGCAAATTTAATTCATCTTTTCTCCTCTTCATCTCTTTTTAACATTTGTCTCATCTATTTGTTTTTAATCACTTAGATACTAAAATTACAGGGGGACAGTTTGCTTCAAATATGCTTGTTTTCCTTTCTTAAATTTCCTTCACAGCAACACTGCTCATCCCTGGTAACTCTTTAGCATTGCAAAGGAAACGATTTTTAGATTCTGGGTCTGAACATTAAATGACAGAAAACTGTTAGAATTTAAACCATTTTCTTTCCTCACACTCCTGTCCTAGTTCCTGGTGGCTGCAGCAGAGACCAAACCAGCTTAAACAAATCTGAAGATGAATGAACCCTGAGCCTTCCCCTCAGTTCTGAAAAACAACTCACCTTTGACAAACAAGCATCAAAATAGACTGTTCTGATAGTAGATTTTTCTGAAGACATTATGAAGTTTCATAGTATTTCTCTTTGGTTTTTATACAGTCCACTTCCAGGCAGTGCTGGAATTCATTGCAAAGCTTGGAAGTGCTAGAAGTTAGAATCTCGTAAAATTTCCAGCCTACTTCTGCAGTTTCAAAGGTCTCAAATAATCTGCGTACACTAATGTAGATGTACATCTATATTTTTGGATACTTTTCCAAACAAAATCAGAACTCTGAAGTTCTGGAGATTTGCCACTTGGTTGACACAGAGGTTTACTGTGCAACAAGATTATGAATGTAATTAAAAAATGTGTGTTGACAGCTGAGAAATATTATTTGTGTTAGGGGGATTGTTAAAATATCACATGTGATGGGGATCTACTACACACACATAAATACTTCACAGTAAATCTGGCCCAGCACAACCAAAGAAACAAAACATGCAAGAAGTGGAAAAGCAGTATGATTGCTTTTAAACTGGTCAGAAAGACACAGATGCTGTCTGCAGGAATTAAGTAAGCAGTGCCAGGACACAGTATGTCAGCCTACACAGCTAAAACACATACACAAAATAAAGAGTCTAAAGACTTATTCTAAAAAGGACAAAAATACCAACACCCAATCTTTAATTTATATCCCTGAATGATGCAGTTACCCGTTATGAGTAAGAAGTGTTGCCCAGCACTGCAGCCTCTTCTAGGGCCAGTAGCTGCAATTTTACATTTAATGGAGATTTGACATGATTTGGAACATGGTATAGGTTGCTCCAAAAGTCTGTGCTTATATGGAAACGGAAATCTACAAGACATCAGCTAAAAGTGTCTTCCCCAGCAGAAATGGGATGGGCACTGCTAAGGGAGATCTCTTTTATCTTACAAATGTAAGGCTGAATATCTGTCACAAATCATGATAGATGAGACTACTTGTTTTGTTTCATGGAGCACCTTGTACATATGAAGAGATGTGGGCTTTGGTTATTTTTGTTTTCTGTTTTCTTTGTTAACTGTTCAGGATGAATCTTTAAAAGTCTTATCGCTGTAGAACAGCATTGGACAAACAATATTCAGATTTTTCATTGTCATGAAAATTTTACTTTATGAACACAACAAAAAGTGGGAATGCTTCAGCTCATTTCTGCACACTTCTATCAGTTTTCACCTAAATCTATCAGATTTGCTATCCTATTTATTCTCCACTATTGAACAAGTTTTTTCCCGATAAACTTTGAAAATGTGAACTTGTATTTTTCCTGTAGCAGTTTTCAGATTATTTTAGGTATTTCAAGTAGTTTTTTTTGTGACGGTAGATAATGTATATTAACTTTGAAACCCACAGTTATGATGCTGGGTGGAGGTGAGTGAGATTGAAGGTTTTTTCAATGAAACTGTGCCTTGCCTTGCATTTTGGCATGACCACAAGCTTTAGTCCTATGGGATTAATGGAGTTTTTCACAGCTCAGAAACTTTGAGTAGCTCTACTCCCATTGGACAACTTTTCATCTCCAATCTAAGAAACTTCAGCTCTCAAGTGTAGAAAGTCCGCTAGCTGATTGCATCTTGTTCAAAGCAAGTGTTTGTTCCCCCTTTGTTTCTTTTCCCCTTAAATAACATTAAGAATACTTGTTTCATTCTCAGTTTTTTTTTTCCATAATTGGGGCATTGGAGACTAATATTCTGAATGTACTAAACAAGTGGCTCAGTAATAATAATATTTGATATTCTGACATTGGATCATGGAAAAACAAATTCATATGTACAGTTCTGCCAGTCTGCCTCAGCCCTAACCTAGAGTTCTTGAAACATCCTAGCAGAGGTGCCTGGATATCTTGGCTTCTCTAGCAGTACTTCACTAAAATAAGACTTCTGTAATTTAAGGAGGTTTGGTATATATTGTTGATCACTGTAAAATTGTAACTGCCCTGCTTCATTGTCAGCATGTAGCAGCAATTTAGATCTACAGGTAACTGTTAAACTGGGCTTGGGACACATCTCTGAGTGGTCCATACTCAAAATGGCAATGTAAGGAGCTTTACACAGAGTGATATTTAAGTCATGAGTAGCTTGACATTTAGTCTGGCAGGCACTCAGGGTATGTATTCAGTATTTGCAGAAGTGGCCCCAGCAGAGCTTTACTGCTTCATGAGCACACCAGTATAGCCATCACACACAGTAGTGTCATTGTTATTCTATAACTATGTAGATCCCCTTTCTTCATTGGAAACCTTTGATAGCTCATGTTTAGCTTAATTCATTTATGGCATCTTAAAGAGCCTGGATGTTTAAAAATGCCATTCTTTTATGGACTATCTTAGACATAACAAAAGGTACTATCTTCATTCTCACAATTCACATAAAGATCTGAAGTATATCAAAATATGAGTCAAATTTCCCATAAAAAGGTATTTTACTATTTGCTATTAACTCTCCTTGCAGATAGAAACACTCAGCGCTTGTTTCATTAAAATGAGGCTTTCAGCAATAGGGAAGATTTTCATTGATTTGAATTACCACTACAAAGAGTTAATGAATGAATGAAGGCCATTCTCAAATGATTTGAGATGTTATGAATTTAAGGTACATTTGTGTCCTTGGATAAACATACTGACATGGTTTTCCCTTTGTGAAGAGAAAGCAGGACATCTCTGGGCAGTAGTTGTTTTGGACTTGTAAATTAATCTTCATCCCATAATTTATGAATCTAAGCATTCTTTGGGGAAATGTTGCTGTTGCCTCTTAGCTAAAGAAATGGGTTGTAAATGCTGGACATGGTTTCTGAGTGCACAGAGGGTACCCTCAAGCTCAGGTTTGCCTATGAACCAGGTGTGAGCACAGTGTGTGCTCGCAGTACCTGAGCATGTCCCTTAGGTCAGGGCATGAGCAGGGACATTCGTTTGGCCAGTCCACCTGCTGCCTGGAAGGCATCCCTATGGGCTGCATTTATTTGGGAACATGCTGCCAGATGTTTTGTGAGAAAGAAAGATGTAGTGAGTGGGTTTGGTTCTCTTCCTGACTGAAATGAGTGAAAGTGGAATAGGATCAATATATCACTCTATAAAATAATTCTGAACACACACTGAATGTTTGCATTGTCTGCAGATTGGAAGCAGAACAGTTTTCACTTGTCTTCACCTCTTCCTTTTATCCTCTCCCTTTTCTTTTTTTCCTCATCTTTTACAAGGCAAAGGAAAAAGAAATTAAAACAAAAAAAGAGGGATGCAGGGTTTATTTTTATTATTTGGGAAAAAAATATTAAAATGAAAATGTATTGGGAAAAAATTTATTATAGAGCAGATTTTTGTCTTAACATACTTTGAGCTAGGACCTGTCTCCTCCTTTTTCAGACATACTTTCTCACTGAAGACACTGCATTTAATCTGTAGGATGAGTTCAAATTTCCATACTGTGTTGCTGTCAATCCTGATACAAACACTGTTTGGCCCCAACCTCATTTTATCTTTGAGTCTTCATTTATGTTGTATGTTACTTTTGTGTATGAAGCCACTGAATTAAAAGTGTTAATCTGAGAAACAAAATATTCAACATCTGAACAAAAGGTATCTACATACAGCAGTTACCATTTATGTAGCCTCTGAAAGCAAGAGAAGCTGGCTTTTGTTTATACTTTCTATTAGGTATTTAATGAGGGTGGATAAGTTTTAAGTGCATTTGGATATGTGTCTAGTGGTAAATGGTACACAGGACAAGACCGAAATAGTACCCACAGTTTGCTGGGGGTGGAATTTATTTCTTTTTAAATTACTCCATTTTTCTTGATAATATTTCTCCAAGCAGAATTTGCCAAAGCCAGACTGCACATAAACAAGACATTTAACAGCATTCTTAGGCACAAAAAGGTATCTTTTTAGAATCAAATATGCACTACTGCCATCGTATGAAATTGATATTTTTTTTTTCATTTTGTGGAGTTTTAATTTTTACTCAAGTGTTTTCAATTTAAGCTTCAGGTTTTAATTTAACATGAACATCTTGAAGCAAGTGAAGTAGAAACTACTAGTATTAAAGCAGTAATACTGCGCTGAAAACTAGGAACCGCAAATACTTGCAAGCATTCTCAGATTTTCAGTGCAAGAATTATAAATTAACCCATAAAAGACTTCTTCAAACTCCTTATCAAATCTCTGTTCTGATCAGAAAGCCTAGTCTGGCCTTTGGTATGTAGAAAGTCAGGAAACTGCAGGTTTTGGGGTTTTTTTGCAAATATTTGATTAAGTTCTAGTCAGACTATATCTCTCCAAATGTGACTGTTAGCAAATTGAGAAAAATATTATTGTGCCAAGAAGGAATCCAGCACAGCATTCCTTATTTTATCTTAGAGCTTAGCTATCTAAATTGCTGGGTGGTTGCAAAATGTGTGTGTGGGGGGGGGCGGGAAAGAAAGAACACAGAAACCTTACACTGCCTGTGTG
The DNA here is from genome assembly GCA_013396975.1 of Bucco capensis. Classification (NCBI taxonomy): domain Eukaryota; kingdom Metazoa; phylum Chordata; class Aves; order Piciformes; family Bucconidae; genus Bucco; species Bucco capensis. The sequence goes on from VWZO01022726.1 coordinate 74,299, forward strand.
TCTGTTGGATGGCAGCAGAGGAGAGTTTAGGCTAAGATTTCTCTGCTGTTTTGTTTGAATCCAGAATGCAGCAATGAAAACAAATATTGCAAGAGTCGGCCAGCTGTTGTCACGAAGCAGCAAGGCTTTACTTTATGGTTGTGTCAGGCTAAATGTCTCTGCTGACATCCTTTCCAACCCAAGAGACTAATAATCTCTGCACCTTTGGAAATGAGACTTTGAACATGTATAGCTCGCTATATGTTTCCTTTCACTACAGACTCCAGCTATATATATGGTTTGTTGGTAGATATGATCAGTTCTTTGGAATATATGTTGGCCTATGTCAAATATGATAGAAAATATTTATGAGTAGTTTATGCCATATAAACCAAATGGTATCTTGTACTCTGAATAAAATATTTTTGCACTAAATTAACTACAAATTAAGTCCATTTGACTTTTATCCTATCACTACCAGTAGGCAAAAGAGTATAGCAGTTGAATGAAACACAGAATTAGAAAAAAGATCTGGTTCCCTGTGGGGACAATTCAGAAAAGTGCTCAGGTGGCTAGCTAACTTTAAACAGCTTCTTGCACTGTATATTTACAAATTAAAGTGCAAGTAAGTTTATATAGGTGTTCTGGCATAATGGAGGGGCAATAAATGAAACCTACAGAGAAACGGTAAGGTGTATTTGGATTATGTGTGTCTATACTTGATCTGCTTGTTCATATCTATGTGACTTTAGAAAACCCTTCTTTTTAGCATAAGAACAGCTATGTATCTGTAGAAAGCCCTCAAGGGAACTTTTTCTTCAAACAGTTAAGTTTAACCACTTTACAAGAATTTTTAACAAAGTGGTAAATGTTTCTGATCTGTTCAGCAGGATATTTCATATATAATAAAATAGCTAAATAAACTGTGAAGTTTATTTTATGCATAAAAACAAACAAGCCTGCATCACACAGTAATCTCCTCAAAAGCAAGCAAAGTCTGCTCAGGGTATTGGGACTGGGAAAGGTACTTGTATTCTTATTGAAATATGTAGCAAACCAAGAAATACCAGATGAACTAAATCAAAACCTTTGCAGGAGATTTATCTATTCTTTTGGCAAGCTGTTTACTTTTCCATGAGAGAATCTGGGTTAGATCTCCCTGTGGAGCCCCAAAGTTGCTGTAAATTCAGTTGTGTTAAATGTCACTTCAGAGATGTGTTTACACCCTTGATGAGTTTGTGTCATTGTTTTAAAGATAAACTTCAACTTTGCAGTAATAAACTTCTCTCTATGTGATATGTTGTTCAAGGACTAGCCAGCAGAGTTGAAGTTGATGAGTGTTGTTTTTTTTTTTCTTTCCTGAAACTCAGTGTTTTCAGTGCTGTAATGTTGGAAATTAGGCATAAAATGAGATTAGTTCCAAGTCAGTCCTGTGCTGTTTTTAAGGCTAATTCTATTTCCTGAATTTTCTCGGGTACAGCAATTTCCTATTGACTGCAGGGTGATCTCAGAAAGTTCTGTGCTCCCAGATGTCACAAGTGACAGCATCTGGTTCTGAATCGTGCAGCAGTGTGCTAGTGCCACTTCATAGGTGAAAGTCTTCCCTGTTGCGTATAGAAGCTTAGAACAGAATTAAGATGGCTTTATATTCCAGCTGTGCTTTCTGGACAGCTGTGCCTCTGGAAGCCAGGACTGTCACCTGGGCAACTCAGAAAGACCTGCCCAAACAGCTGCAACTCTGTAATCTCCTCAATTCTGTGTATTTCTGTCCATTTCATGGCATTCATTTTTATCTTCAGTTATACACCCCCAAGATGTATTTTTCTTCTTAAACCTCTATCTGCCTTTGGTGGTGCTAAGTCACGGTGATACAGTCAACACCCTGGGCAGCATACCGTGCTAAAAGGCATCAAGCCTGCACCAAGCCAGTTTGACAGCTAATAGAGTTAGCTAAGTAAGCTAAATTCATGCATTTTCATGCTCAGTTTCTGTACTAGGAGATTTTTTTTCCAGCAAACTTCTGGGATGTAAAAGCCCATCTACCTGAAGTTGAGATGATAAAATCTCACTGAGTCAGTCATTGTCATAATTCAGTATTACAGCTGGGCATACCTATCTGCAAAATTAGTTATTCTCATTGTCTAAATATAGACAAATAAGGCCTCATTTCAGACAGCTTTTTACAGGTCTCAGAACCAAATGGTCTTTTCACCAGGTCATATACCAGATTCCAGCTTGAGCCTAGTGTCTCCCTTATTAATACTTAAGCTAGGGAGAGAAATAAAGTATAGTGAGAATTCTAGTCAGAAACTAGTAACAGTTTCAAGCCCCTTATTTTTTTATGAGCTGGTGCCAGAAGTTTAAACAAAAGCAGTTAAAAAAAAAAACAACCAGAACTAACCATATTTTTCTTTTAAAAGCTAGAAGTCCAATATAACAGCATTGAAACAAGGCTGACTTGTTCCAGAAATGCATAGCATTGCGCAGTACTTTTCATCCTTCCAACACCTTGCAGACTTGAAGTCCCCTCTGCTCTCAGTTCATTTGTCACCAGTGTGATGCTGCTTAGCCCAAAAGAGTTTAGCCTATTTTGGTCAGGGATCATGATGATCAAAATCAAACCTGTGTTCTGATTAATCAGCATAGAGGTACCAGGCAAGTCCCACCACCTTTCATTCTTGGTCTTCATTTCAAAAGAATCAGGACCCATCCTGATCTGAAGTATTCCTGTTCTAGATAAACAGGGAATTTGAATCACTATGTGAGAGACTTCACTGGTATCCCCTTAGATGTCAATATTCCTATAAACCTTCTTCTGGCAAGCAACTTAAGTCTAGAGCCATCCTACTAGTTTGAGATTCATGTGAATCTTCATTAGCTTGTGTGTGGTGCACAGAGGGGCAATCACAAGAACTGTCTGGGTACACTCACAGGACTTTGCACAGTGAGTCCCAGATTTGGCTTTGCTGAGTAAGCATGACCAATGGCCATGTGAAAGGTTCATTTTCCTGTGGATCAGGCTCTTACCCATGTTAGGAGCTGAAAGTTTTCCATACATCTATCTGTTCTCTGATACTTTGATGTGAGCTCATGTTGTAGGCTTTCTCCCTATCATGGAAAGGATTAATTTTCTTACACTTTTTCAGCTATTATTTTACATAAATGTCTACTACTTAGATCTCTTGAATTCTTCTTTTCCCTTGGAAAAATTGTTGAAATCTTGCAGTAGATTTAGAAAGTATTGCAACCAGGACACAGACACAAATTGTCAGATGGTGTAATCTTACAAATTTTTATAAAAAATTATTATAACTTCTTTGACTTCAGTGATGTTTTATTTAGAAGGAATTTAGCTCCTCTGAATTAATAATCTAATGTTCATTAGTATTCTGAGGAAGAACATTTTTATATGCCTTCTTTTTTTCTTGACCACCCTATTACATTTCTTCTATCAGGTTTGGACCACATCTTTCTGTCATAGTTACTCCCTTGTGGTAATACCTTGGCAAAATAGGAAAACGGATCTGGGAATTATATTTTGATTATACACAGTTCCAGATGCTTAACTTGATAAGAGACCTTTCTCATGGGTTTATTTTGGGTATACTGAAACACAGTAATGCCCAACAGTTTTAAAATGTTTCCATAGTTACATAATAAAAAATAAGACCTCAAACATGAATTACATATTCCACTAAATTTGGACATTATTGATTTTAAAGCATATGAGATCATCCACAAATAGAAGGCCTTTAGACCATTGGACTGTTTAGGAACAAGTGGTGGACAGCTTTGGAGAACTTCTCTTTTTCCTTGGCATGTTTTTATGATAGTTCATATATTGGAGATTATTTAAAATCCTGCTAGTACTATACCAGAAAACTGATGTGACGGAATTTGTATCACTTTTCCTTTTAGACATTTAAACCACATGTCATTCTAGAAAAACGAGGACAGAGGTCCAACAAAGGAGTGATTTATTTTCAGTTAAAATACTAGCTACATTAAAACCACATGTTATTAAGTACTATATAACCAAACCATACTGAGAAAAAGGCTTACGACACGAAAGCTTGCTTAAAATGTTTTTTTTTTCCCCCCAGAAAACTTTGGCAGTGCATAAATTAGCAGAATTTACCTGAGCTGCACAGTACATTGGCTATATTTTTTCCCTGATGAAACAACTTATTAAAGTAGCAGAGGAGAAATTAATTCAGTTCCTTATTTTTTTCTCACATTTCTGTATGGTTGAACTTTTCTGTCCATTTTAGTTAACATTGCATCTCTGTGAATATCCCTTCTGAAACAGCATAATATGATTAAGGTTATTAAAACTGAAACAGTTATTCAAAGTGAAACAACTTGTATTGTGGGCATTTTACCAACATGGACTCTCATTATGTTCCTATGAGAAGAGTAAATTAATGCACAGAAGTAGTGCATGTGAATCCAAGACCACAAGGGAAATCAATGCAAAAATTAGAATTTAGGGTCCTCAATTTTGTTTTCAGAATGCAGAGGACCAGTTTCTGACCTCATTATTCTTCACTTCCACACCAGATTGCCTAGGACTTGAAGGGAATTTTTTACGCTACTTTGAACAAGTGAGTTGTCCCAAGCTTGGTGGAGATGACCACTGAAGGATTCGTTGTGTACAAAGGACTTCTACAGTTGCACCAAGCTTCCATGCTGGTTCTCTGCATGTATATCTGGTTGATACTGGCACAGACAGGGTGCTTGGGGGTCCGGGAATTCATCTGGCTTACCTGAATGCTTCTGGGGAATGTTAGATGCCAAAACTCTGTCATCTCTGGTATCAAATGGGAAAGTGAAAGTGTTGCCTCACTGTTCAGATTCTATTCAAAGTGTGACTTTCATGAACTAGAAAGCCTGTCCTCATGCACAAACATTCACAAATCACCTCAACACCCCTGTCTCACAGGTAAACAGTGGACAGTTTTAGCCCTGAAACAGAACTAACCAGTTACTGTCAAACAGTCCTTAAACAAAATAGGGATCAGAAGCAGCAGTTCTCTCTGCTTGTATGCTTGAGATCATTCGAATTCAGATGTTACAGTCACATCTTGAAATAATTAATATTACCTTAAGCTTGCCTGGTATTCTCATTTCTCCTGAAATTGCTTAGCTCATGCAGATGCTGAAGTATTGATTCTACATCAACACCATGATGGAAGTTGTAGTGGCTTTAAACAAAAAAAGGTGCAGCAGCTTACGTTATATGTATTTTCTCAGCCCTTGGCTGTCAATTTGAAATAAAGTATATGTAGTAGACAATGTAATTTACTAGACCATAGAAACTCTACTGAATTAATGCTGTCTAGTTTGCTACCTTGTCTTGGATGAAGACCAGTACCAAGTAATGCAAGAGATGGTGCAACACAGTGGACAAAAAGGACCATGTGGTAGATTTGACTTGTGCTAAATTTTAGCAGAATGAAAATTAAGCACGTCCAAAACTATTTTTGAATTACCTCCCCAGTAAGACCGTATGCTGTACAGTATATTTAATTTTATTCTTTTTGCCAGCCTGCTAGGCGCACCTGTAGTCACAGCTAAGATCTCTGCCTAACTGCAGTAAACTGTGTGTAAACTCACAGTAGGAAATACGAGGCAACTATGCACTTGCTCCCTGCTTTGCTTCTCCTGAAGCACTAGAAATCTGGTGCTGCCACCAGCACTGAATGTATTGAGAAAGCCCTGTTTGGGCTTCCACCTGTTGGCAGCCATTGGAGCAGCAAGGTTACATCTCCAAGCATCTCTCCATCTCATTTCATAGTTCTGGATTATTGTCCAAAAATTATTGTCTTCCATTGTTTTTTTTTCCTAAAAAGAATGCGAATGATTGTACAATTTTTACTCGATCTGAGAGGTCTTTTCAAATAATAATAATTCTATGATTTGATGATTTGCATTGATTGCAATTGTTTACCTGGCTCTCAGAGCCTACTTCCTTTTTCTTAATTTAGATTATCACCTATCCTTTCTTTATATTGCATCAACCAATTGACTTGTCTTCTCTTTCCTCTAGATGTTTCCAGATGTGTGGCTGAGAGGAAGTACACCCAGGAGCAAGCTCGCAAGGAATTTCAACAAGTGTTTATCCCAGAATGCAATGACGATGGCACATACAGTCAGGTTGAAGAATTTTCATTCAGTATCTTGCATGGTTGGAAAGTCAGAATATTTATGTTTGCAGAGGATGAATAAGGGAGAAATGTAATGAAAGGAAATGTAGTTTCAGTATGAAATATAATTTGAGCTAACACTGACTTTAAAAAATGGAAGGAAAGTTCATGTTTTTTGCCAAGTCCTTGTACATTTTTTTCAGAGTTGGCCAGAAAAAGAGCCAAATATTATTGTTGTTCATGTGATACACTCCCTGTTCTCCTACACCAAGGCCGCTGAGTCATTCTTGTAACCCTCTGAATACTCATCAGATGGTAAAATGCTTGGAATTTCTGATCTGTTCCTGATTCAAACCATAAATCTTATGACCAGGTTCCATATCTTAGTCCTAAAGTGTGAATCATAAAGGATTTTCCCCTATTCTCAGCTGAATTTTTGCTCAAGCATGTAGTCTGAGACTAATTTATTTAGGTTAGATCATGGAATTCAGAAGGGATGCAGTTAGAAGCTTGCCCTGTGGTAGACAGTCCAATCAAGATCACCTTCTGGTGCCTCTGTAGTGTATTTCAGTTGTGGAGTTGTGCAGAAGACAATCCTTCTTATTTTAAGTGTAGAGAGGGAAATGATTTTGGCCCTCAGGAAATATTGATTTCTATAAGGAATTCCAAGAGTTTCCTTTCTGACAACTTGGGATATGAATAATGCTGGCAAAAGCACTCTGTCCTGCTCCTACAGTAGGTGGAACAATATGTTCTCTGTGTGGAAAAAAAAACCCTCAAGATTGTTTGCTTCAGAAACAGTTTATGTGCCCCTTGAGAAACTTTATTGCGAGATTTTCATAACACCTGCATCTCAATCTTCTGAAATAGAGTATAAACAACAGCGCATTTCAATGGTTTTTAGATCCATTGTGTTCTGGAGGACCTACCACACATTGCTTGATATAACCTTTTTGGTTTTTTTCCTAAATATTCATATGTAGGACTGAAATTAGGTCCATTATATTTTATTGTTCTAGGTTTTGTCAATACATCTTGCAGGACTAATCTTTTCTACTATGTGTCATGAGTGCTGTGGGATAGCAGACATATGTCTGGCAAACTGTATGTGATTTATGTTGTTTCTGACAGGTTCAATGCCATAGTTACACTGGATACTGCTGGTGTGTCACTCCCAATGGTCGCCCTATCAGTGGTACTGCTGTGGCCCACAAAACTCCCCGGTGCCCAGGTAAGACTTGTTTGGCTGGCCAGGTTATGACATTCTCTCATGAACAGCTAGTTTATCTGTGACATCTGATTAGACTTCAGGAAAATCATTCTTCACTGTAAGAGTTGTTCAGCCCAGAAACAGATGCTCGCAAAAGCTGTGGATGCCCCTTCCTTGGGTATTGCAAAACTCAACTGGACAAGGGTCTAAGAAAGCTGATATAGCTTTTAAACTAGCGCTGTATGAGGTCTGAGGTCATTGCCACCCTAAACCTCACTGTGATTCTATGATCCATCTGCTTTATTTGTACTATAATCTAGCTGTTGAAGGGGTTGTCTGCAGTGGTTATGATAGAATCACAGAATTGTTTG
>VWZO01022735.1:0-23566 GCA_013396975.1 Bucco capensis
GAGCCTTCCCTTTGTCCACTAGCCAGGTCTCCTCATCACAGAAGGAGCTCGCTCTGCTTTCCTCAAAGCAGTGACCATCAAACATAGGCCAAGTTCTTCAGAACTTCAGTGAATTGACTCTGGACTATTCAACCTCATTCAGCCTCTCTAGGCACCCACACTGGTGCTTAGCCACTTAGGGAGTGAAATATTTTTCCCCTCTCTATTCAGAATTTACTTTGCTACACTTTGTACCTCCTGCCCTTTCACTGCACAATTCCAAGAGCTGTCTGGCTCTGGCTCCTCTTCTGACCCTTAGCTCCCAGGTCCCCTCACCTTCTTTCCTTGAGGTTAAGCAGGCTCTGGGCTCTCAGTTTCTCCTTGCAGATCTACTCTAGCCTTGGAGAGTCTTTGTGGTTCTCCATTGGACTCTTGCCAGCTGGCTGATATGTTTTTGTCTGGTGGGATGGAGATGCTGTGCAGAAGTGGGTGCAGTGCTTCAGATAAGCTCTCACAAATGTCACTGTGGTGGGTTGACCATGGCTGGCTGCCAGATGCCCACTGAGATGCTCTCACACTTGCCCTCCTCAACAGCACAGGGAGAGAAAAGAAGGAAAAGCTTATTTCTTGAGCTAAAGCCAGGGAGATCACTTCCAGTTAGTGTCACAGGCAAAACACTAGACTTTAGGAGAATTATTTTTGTTTATTGCCAATTAAAACAGAATCACAGACTGGCCTGGGTTGGAAATTACCTTCCAAGCTCATCTAGCCCAACCCCTGCAGTGGGCAAGGACATCTGCAGCTAGAGCAGCTTGCTCACAGCCCCAAACAACCTGAGCTGCAATGGTGCCAGGGATGGCACATCTCCCACCTCTCTGGGCAACCTGGCACAGGCTCTCAGCACCCTCAGCATCAAACATTTCTTCCTTCTCTCTAGTCTAAATCTCTCTCTTTCAGTTTCAAACCATTACCCCTTGCCCTGTCTCAACAAACCCTGCCAAAAGTCTTTCCCCATCTTTCTGCTAGACCCTTGAAGCACTGCAAGGCTGCAGCAAGGTCTCCCTGGAGTCTTCTCTTCTCCAGACTGAACAAGCCCAACTCTCTCAACCTTTCCTCACAGGAGAGGTGTTCCAACCCTCTGAGCATTTTTGTAGCACTCCTCTGGCCTCAGTGCCCCAGCTCCATGGCTCTGCTGTGCTGAGCACTCCAGAGCTGCCCCAGCCCTGCAGCTGAGCTCTGCCCAGGGCAGAGCAGAGGCACAATTCCCTTGCTGGGCAGATAGAAGTCTTTAGTTCAAGGCAATTAAGGAATATCAGAGCTAGCAGCAAGGAGATGTCAGCTCTGAGGAATAAGCAGAGTTGTTCCAGAGCAGTAACTAGGAATAAGAGATCCATGCACAGGGAAGAGGATTCCCAGCAAGGACAGAGCTCGGGCAGGTGGAGCGGAGAGATGGAGCAGGCGAGAAGGCTGAGGGAAGCTGAGCCAGCAGAGCCACAGTGCCACCTACGGCAGGATGCCTAAGTGCCACCGAGCTGCTACTGCTTTGAGAGCTCTGCTGCCACCATGGTGTCTGAAGTGGCAAGAGCTGCAGGAGGAAGCCACTTTGATGCTTTTCCTGTGCCAAAGGAATTGGTGGGAAAATAAAATACATAGGAGCCTTGGCAACTCAGTTCTGCCTTCCTGTGGCTGTTTGCTCAGCTCCTGACGAGATTTTGGCTGACCCAGCTCATGCCATGGCCTCATGTATGCTGGGACCAATGCCATTGGGTTGAACAAGAGCACCATGTAGGCAGGAGAGGCAAGCAGATAAACCTTGTCCTGGTTTCATCTGGGATAAAGATCATTTTCCTTTGTAGCATCAGGAATAGTGCTGTGGTTTGGATTCCTTGAGGGAATTGGTGTAAGAAGAATGTTAGTAATGATGGTTTTAGTGGATGCTAAGGACTCAAGGACTTTCCAGTTTTCTGTGTCTTGTTAGTGTGCAGGTGCACAAGAAGCTGGGAGGAAGCATGACCAGAGTGATGGAGCCAAACTGGCCACTGGAATGTTCCACATCATACATCAAGCTCAGCATACAGATGAAGGTAGGCTGGGAAGCAGGAGCTCTTCCCAGATGGGAGTTTGGGGATTCTTTCTCCTCTGGGATCACTGGCTGGGCACTGGTCACTGGGTGCTGAGCAACTGCATTGTTCCTCAGTCTATTATTACTATTGTTATAATTATTCTTATATTTATAATTTCTTAAATTTCAATGATCAAAGTGTTTTTACCTCAACCTACAAGTCTCCTTACCTGTACATCCCCAATTCTCTCCACCATTCCCCAGGGGAGGAGAGGGTGGGTGAGTGGCTGGGTTGGGTTTGGCTGCCTGTCACGTTCAAGCCATGGCAGAGTTGAAGGCTATGATACAGCCATGGCCACTTGCTGTCTCCTGCAGCCATCTCCTGTGACTGGCAGCTTCATCAGACCAACTTAGGGAAATCATGGGCTTATGCCCAGCAGTGTGGGCAGCAGGGCAGGGAGGGGATTGTGCCTCTGCTCTGCTCTGCCCTGGGCAGAGCTCNTTGAGTATTCTGCTCTAGTGGAAGGTGTCCCTGCCCACAGCAGGGGGTTGGAACTAGATGATCTTTAAGGTCTCTTCCAACTCAAACTATTCTGTGATTCTGTCATTCTATAATGAAAGAGTTGGGACATCTCTCATCTGAGGAAAGACTGGGAGAGCTGGGTGTGTTCAGCCTGGGGAACAGAAAGCTCAAGGGAATCTTATTAATGTGTGTGAATATCTGGAAAGGGAATGCAACAGCAACAGAGCCAGGCTCTTGCCAGTGGTGTTCCACGCCAGGACAAGTGGCCATGGGCACAGGAGGTTCACTCAGGACATTAGGAAACGCATTTTGATGGTAAGGGTGACAGAGGACTGGTACAGGTTGCCCAGGGTGGTTGTGGAGTCTCCACCCATATATTCAAATAAACATCTGGACGTAGTTCTGGGAAACTGGCTCTGCTGTCCCTGCTTGAGCAGAGAGTCAAACCAGAAGACCTCCAGATGTCCCTTCCAACCTCAGCCATTCCATGATGCTGTGAATGTGTGACATGAGAGCAGAAAATGGCCATGGTTTCAGTCAGGGGGTGACAGAGATCTGGACAGAGCACGCGTGTAGTGCAGAGCTCCCAGGAAGGAGACACAGGTTGAGGATGGGACCTGTGAGGCAACACCCAGTGCTGGCTGCTAGAGCTAAGGAGTGCCCTGGCCAAAGGTGTGAGGATGGGCAGGGTGGCTGGGGTATCTGTGGGGACAAGCACAACGTATCTGTGCGGAAGAGGTTGGAGTCTCTGTGGACAAGGACAATGTCTCTGTGGGGATGAGGACAATGTCTCTGCGGGGATGAGGACAATGTCTCTGCGGGGATGAGGACAGGGTGCCTGTGGGGATGAGGACAGGGTGTCTGTGGGGATGAGGACAGGGTGCCTGTGGGACAAGGACAATGTCTCTCTGGGGACTAGGTCAGGGATCTGTGGGGATGAAGAAAAAGTCTCTGTGGGAACAAGCCTGAAGCAGTGTCATGCCATGCCTGGGCTGGGCCCCAGCACTGTCTGCCCCTGACCTGGTCTCTCAGCCCATCCATCCCCAGAGCTCTACTCTGGTGAGCCCAGGCCCGAGCCTGTCCGTTCCCACCAGCACCATGGCTGGGGACAGCGGCGCCATTCCCAGCCTCAGCCACGGGCCGGCAGCACTTCCTCAGCGCCATAAGCACTTCCGCCACCCACCGGAAGCGGCGCCGCCAGTCGCTGTGCCTCTGGCTGCCGCCCGGCGGCGCCACGCTCCACTTCCTGCCTCTGCCGGAAGTCTCCGGAGCGGAAGTAGCTGCTGATTGGTAGCGGAGCCCCGCGGGGAGCGAGCGCCCCGCTCCGGAGGGGCCGGGTCGGGCTGGGCTGGGCGAGGCTGGGCGGAAGTGACGCGGCCCCTGGGCCACACCCGACCCTGCCGAGGGCCCTTGCCGCAGTCGCGCCCCCCGCGGCGGGCTCAGCTCCGGGGCTCTGACGTCGCCGCCGCGCCATGTCCTGCCGCCCGCTGGGGGCCCCGCGGAGCCGAGAGGAGCGGTCAGGCAGCGCTGCGCAGTTGTGAGTACCGGGCCCCGGGGCGGCGCGGCTCGGGCCGGCGCTCGCCCCCTCCCGGCGTCGGGCAGAGGTAGGCGGGAAGCGCCTCCGCGGACAGGCCGCCGCCGCCGCACGGGTACCGCTGTTCTCCCCAGCCAGCTCGGGAGCGCTCGACACGGCAGAGGAGGGAAAGAGACTCGCCAGGGACGGAGCCTCTGCCCTTGCGCCTCGGGACCGGGCGGTGTGAAGCGGCGGCGTGGGAAGGGCCTGGTGCCGCCATCCGCCTCCTTCCCGCCGCTGGGAGAGGGTGCGGCGTCGCCGGGGTTGGTGTGTCAGGTCGGGGAGTGTCGCCCTTCCCGGCGGGGAAGGGGCGGAGAGCAGTTTCCGGCATCCCTCCGGCTCCTCCTGCCTCCGCCCCGGCGCATGCAGCACTGCCCTGGCTCGACGCCGCTCGTCCCATCGCTGTCGGGTTTGGGTTTGCGTGAGGGCAGAGTGGTTCTGGCTTGTGCTGGAGACAGCCAGCAAATAGAGAGCAGGAAGAAGGAAGAGAGATCAGGAACTGAACCTTCTGCAGCAGTAGAGCAGCTTTACACCAACCTGTTAATTGCACTGCAGCATAACAGTGCAGGTGCAGAGCTGAGGTGAGCAGGATGCTGCTGGCTCAAGTCTTGCCAAGGGAATTTTCTAAGCTGAGTGTTCATATTCCTGCTTCAAACTGGCAGGAGCTGAGCAGGGACCAACTGCTCCAGCTGTAGTTTGGTTCCTTATGTGTTTTGCACTTGGCTCTGGAGTTCTCTGATTGCTCCTCTGTTTGGTGAAGAGTTTCGGGTTAGCTTGGTAGAGCCATGGGGTGGCTTAAGCCCTGAGATGGAGCTTTGGTGCCATGGATTCTGTGCCAAAGATTTTGTAGCTGAAGGAAGACTTGGTGGTTGATGGGTAGAGCTGTGGTTTATCTAACACACAGGGACCATTTCCTGGAAGCTAGCACATAATTATCTGTACTTCAGGAGATTTTCCACAGTGGATCAGAGTGTTTGCATACAAAGTCATTGTGCAACAGAAAATGGTTCTGCCATTGTGAAAAGCTTCTGGATTATAATAAACCCCCAAGCTATTAGGAGTGGCTTGGGCCTAAATTTTGGTCAGGATTCCTAGCTTCCTATGCAAACTCAGCATATATTTCCATATTTCCTTCACGTAATAACAACAAAATCCCACTTGGTTATAATATTTGGCTGATACATGGATGGGAAGTGGCTATGTAAAATAAATACAGTTAATTTTGCTTTGTCCCTGGGTGTGTGCTTCCAACTTGTAATAAATGTTATTTTGCTGCTTTGGGGATTCAGATTAACCCATTAAAATACTGGAAGTTGGATCTCTGGAGTTTGCAGTGGCTTGTAGTCCCAGTTTGATATATTCATAGCTGATGGAAATTGTCTCTAAAGTAGTAACTGGGAGTAAAGGCAGACTCAAAAGTAGCTTGTTTCTGCCAAAATGGAATGTTTCTTTTGACAGTTTTGGGTATAACTGAAGTTTGGGCAAGTCTGTCTTTTTTTAATCTCCACTGATAAATTGTTAAGATGTGTGATCATGATTTGTGTTGCAGTCATGCTGGGATGCAATGTGCATGTCATGGGTTTGCAATGGATTTGGTGAATGGTTTTAGTTACTTGAAAATACTATGAGAGTATTTTTGTTAATGCAAAACTTAAGGATAGAAGATGAATTTTGAAATACTCACTGCTTTGTTCTTCAGGCCTGCTGCTTACTAAGAGTAGTAAACAGTAACATTGGTATGCCTGATCCTGTAAGTAAAGAAAACCGGATTTCTGTTTCACATACATTCTTCTCTGTATGTGTCTAGCTTGATAGAAATAAGTAAACACATTTTCCTGTTTCTTTCTCTTCTCTCTGCTTGCATAGCTTGATGCCATTTCCATTGTTGACTAGGAAGCTGTCAGTATTGCCATGCAGACTATTTACCTAAAGAAACAATGACCTTTTATTGGTCAAGAAAAATGTCATTCAGCTGGCAGTTCCCTCTGTCAACGTCACAGAGCTTATTATTTTTCTTCAAACAATGCCAACTACCTGAATTTGATCATGGAATCACAGAATCACTTAGGTTGGAAAAGACCTTTCAGGTCGTTGAGTCCAGCCATTAACCAGCACTGCCAGGTCACCACTAAACCTTTTCAAGCCTTCCAGGGATGGGGACCTGGGCCAGGCCTTGACAACCCTTTACGGGAAGAAATTGTTCTTCATGTCCAACCTAAACCTCCTCTGGCACCACTTGAGGTCACTTCCTCTTGCCTTATCCTGTCATAGTTTCTCTGGTGACATTAGAGAATACTCTAATGTATTTAGAGTACATTCTACCAGTCCATAAGGTTTTTTTCCTTCCATGAGCTTATCTTCCTCAAATTCTGTTCAGAGATCTGTCTTATGCTCAGGCCTTGGGCCATGCTAAACTATCATAATAATAGAAGAGTTTCTAAATGTTAATATGTGAGATTTGAGGGGTAGAGAAGTGAAGGAGAAGGGAAACTGACTTAAAATATCCTGTTTGTAGCCCAGTTTCCAAACCAATTCTTTTTAAGTATGGAAAGAAAGGTGAGCAGTGATTCAAGGCAGAAATCGGAAGAGTGGAGGTGAGCACTGGAAAGCAGCATTCATACTGAAGAAAATACTAATGCAAATGCATCCTCTCTTTCATCCCTCCTTTTCTTGCTTCCTCTCTCTCTCTGGTCTGCTCCCTCTTCCTCTTGCCCAAAAGTTAGAGGTCTCCCCTTGCTTTGACAGGTGGTGCAGCATGCCTTTTTGGAGGTTTCTTCTGCTGGTTGATGCCTCTTTGCAGTGCTAGTTAGTTTGAGCTAAGGTAAGTGCCTCTTTGCTCGCTAGAAGCTGTAGTGGCTTAGCAGTTTCTTGTCAGTGGAACTCACTGAAAATTTCCTGATGAGTTTGCCTCAGAATATTAATCCTTATATGTAGAAGAAAAGGTGAGTCTGTAGAACATGGTGTTATCACAGAAGCGTCAAGAGATTCAAATCAGATGCAGGAAGCTGCCCAGGAGCTCAGGGCTGGTCTTCCTAATTCTGCATTATCATTAGCACTTGGAGGTTTAAAGAGTCCCCAAAAGTATTTTCTGCTTTAACCAAGGCCAAACCACAAGTGTTTCTAGTTGTTCTTTGTTTAAGCAGTAATATGTCTGTAAGATGATGACCCTCCAGTGCTAGTCCTTCTCAGCTGTCATTTCTGATTTCAAAAACACCCAGCTCCATTTCCGTACTCAAACCTCTGGTGGATATATTGCTCACATTTCCATTTTCAGCAGGTTATCTCTAAACAAAAGTGTTGGAGAATTTCCTGCCTGCTGCACTGATAAATCACAGCAATGGCTGCCTAGAAACGAGGCATCCTACCAAAATATTTTAGAGTTACTTGTAAGTTTACAGTGAGGAAAGCTCTGTGTGTCCAAAGCTTTTATGCTTTAGACAGAAAATAGCATGGTTACATCAAGCACCAAGGGAAATGTGACCCCCTCAGGCTGTAGCAGGAACTGACCAACTCTGAAAGTGAAGAGCATCCTTGTGACTTCTCACGTGATGGAAAAAGGCAATGTCGTGACTGACTTGAGCAGATACAGTGGTAGGACACACGAATGATATCTTCTAGCCACTCTGTTCCAAGCTGGATTGGAAGTCCAAACTGTTAACACCCCACTGCCAGAGAAAATGCCAGGAAACAGAACAGAATACTGATGTCATCTGGGCTAGGACTGGGAACTAATCTCAGGTCCGTATTCTCAGTACAAAGTCAATGGTTCAGAGCCAAAATGCTCTTGGTGGCTGAAAGTGGAGATGGCAGCTTTGTCTTTTGGTCGTGCTGGATCTGATGTCAAAACCATGAAAGTTACTTCCAGTTCATAGAATCATAGAACAGTTACAGCTGGAAGAGACCTTGAAGATCATCAAGTCCAGCCTTTGTCCCAGCCCTATCAACCCACTAAATGATCATAGAATCATAGAACAGTTCGAGCTGGAAGAACATTTCACGTACCAACACATGAAAATGCTTTATAAAGCAATACATTAACTTGGTTAATACTTGCAAATCTTAAGTTTCTTACAGTTTTCATTCACAACATTTAATTTAGCAAAACTTTTTTCTTTCAAAATACAGAAAGTTATTGGCAACAAAAAGTCACCTAGATTTTCTTGTATAAATAGATGCTGCGTGGATGTCAGGAAGGACATCACTGAAGGAAAAAAACCAAGGTTCAAAAGGTTATACAAACTCTTAGCACGTTTTGGATATTGCCAAATATTTATTTACTGATTGGAATGGAACATCCACAGGCAAACCCTGAGGTGCTAACAAGCATAAGTGTGAAAAGCCTGAGAAAGTCTTTTCTTTGTTAGTGATGGAGACTCTTTTTTGATCATATGTCTCCACATGCCATGTTGCTTCTGCAGTGCTTTGGGATTAGATTGTTCTTCTAAGAGTCCAAGTGGGAGAGATTCTCTGTCTTGCAATGGACTTGAAAAATCTTGGTGTTTGGAGCAGTCACAACTAAATTCTGCTTTGACAAGCTTCTGTCTGGTTGCTGCTTTGAGTTCCTATCTTCACCTGCAAAAAAAATCTGTATTTAGTCTCCAGATGTCACTGGTGCTGTTTCCATGTGTTCCTCCTCATATTTGAAGCCTTTTCCTTCCTAGTCTTGGACTTTGTTCTCATAAATGTATGTGTCTTGATAGCATTAGAGGTAGTTTTTCTCATCTCCTTGAAGATGACCACCTTTGTGGTCAGGTGTGACCACAGGCAGGTGAGATGTAGGCAGTTGGTCACTCTGCATCCTGTTCAGCAAAGTAAATGTCTGCTGCATCTTCATTTCTTTGTGTATCTGTGTCTGGAGTAATTTCCATGCAGCTAATCTGCCTGTGTTTCCCTGAAGCTTCCCTTATTGTTCAATGGTCCTGGTCAACAGGTGAGGTACCAGATGACTGGAGGGTGGCTAATGTGACACCTACCTACAAGAAGGGCCAGAAGGAAGATCCAGGCAACTATAGGCCTGTCAGCCTGACCTCAGTACCAGGAAAGATCATGGAGAGGATCATCTTGAGTGAGCTCTCACCGCAATTGCAGGGCAGCCAAGGCATCAGGGCCAGCCAGCACAGGTTTATGAAAGGGAGATCTTGCTTAACCAACCTGATCTCTTTCTATGACCATGTGACTCACCTTTTGGATGGGGGGAAGGCTGTGGATGTTGTCCACTCGGACTTTGGTAAGGCCTTTGACACCGTTTCCCACAGCATTCTCCTGGAGAAACTGGCTGATCATGGTATAGACAAATGTGCTCTTCACTGGGTTAAAAACTGGCTGGATGGCTGTTCCCAGAGAGTTGTGATTAATGGAGGTGGCTGCCAGTCACCAGTGGTGTCCCTCAGGGCTCAGTTTTGGGGCCANACAACTACCTGAAAGGAGCTTGTAGAGAGGTGGGGGTTGGCCTCTTGTCCTTAGTAACTAATGATGGAACCAGAGGAAATGGTTTGAAGTTGAGACAGGGTGGGGTTAGATTGGATATTAGGAAGAAATTCTTTACAGCAAGAGTGGTGAGGCACTGGAACAGCCTTCCCAAGGAGGTGCTGGAGTCTCCATCCCTGGAGGTGTTTAAGAAACGTGTAGATGTGGTGCTCCAGGACATGCTCTAGTGAGGGCAGGGCTTGTGTGGTTTGTCTTTTTTGTGTGTTTTTTTTCTTTCTTTCTTTTTGGGTTGGACTCGGTGATCTGAGAGGTCATTTCCAGCCATGAATATTCTGTGAAATCCATGCTTCAGAGCACTGAGTAGGAATGTTGATAGTATTAGGTTGATGGGAAGACAAAGAATACGGCTTCTCTGTGAAACCTGCAGATAAAGTTTTGCAGAGTGGAAGAGGAGGATAATGGAAGGTGTTCTTTTAACTTACTGTTATCTGAAAAGGATGCCATGTGATGTAAAAGTTTATTATTTCAGGTATTGGGAAAAGGTAGCTCCAAATACACACCAAGTAGATGAGCATGGTTTGTGTCAGTGAAGTCCCTTAAGATGAGATCTGGCATTTTTCAGTAGTTAATGTGCCTCTCAGGTGTGGCAGTGCTGGGTATGCACTTCACTGATGCACAGTTAATGAAGACACCTCTGCTGTGTTCACTTAACCCTCTCTTTTTGTTTTTCTTCTCTCTTTTCTTTGTTTTGTTAAGCATTGCAGGCTGTATGTACCGAGTAGTTCAGACAACAGGACCTGATGGAAAAAACCTGCTGAAATTACTGCCCATTGCTAAACCTTCTGGAAGCTTTGTGCCACTAGTTCAGTCTTCAGCCATGCCAAATAATTCTGAAGGGAACATTTCTAGCCCAGTCCATCTCACTTTTAAGACCCAGCTTGCCAATGCTACTGCATCTTCATCTGTTAAAATACCTGTTTTTCAGTCTCCTAATCCTGGCAAGATTATTCTGACAAGGACATTAGACAAACAAGAAGGTGTTAGGGCAGGTTCTGAAAAGGAAAGCTTAGTTCCACTCTCAGCTGCTAGCAGCCAGAGCAGTTGTGTTGCTGGTGACAGACTGTCTTTGCAGAACATGGCTGTAACAAGCTCCTCGAACCAGAGCAACACTGCATACATGGTTGTAAACACCAAAACCCTTCCAGTCACTGTGAAGTCTCCAGTACTGCCCTCTGGCCACCACATCCAGATACCAGCTGATGCAGAAGTGAAATCTGTCCCAGCTTCCTTCTTACCCCCTGCAATACAACAGAAGATCCTTGCAGCTGCAGCAAGCAGTGCCTCTGGAGGAGCTGACAGCTCCAAGATGCCAACTGTTATTTATGTATCACCAGTGAGGACAGTGCTGCCCAAACATTTGCAAGCCATCTGCCCCAAACCTGCCACCGAGGCTTCCAAAGCATTAATAATGACAGCTGCCCAAAACGGGAAGAGTTCTGCTCCTGAGACAGGAACATCTGATGGTCAGCAGCGGCAGCAAGCTCCAATGAAGTGGATTGTGCAGGAGAGGCCACAGTCCTTGGCACCTTGCCTCATTCCTGTGAAGTCATCAAATAACATGGCTTCCAAGATCTTGAAAACTCTGTCAGACATGAAGAATATTGACGATAACTCTGCAAATATTTTACCTCTCTGTTCTGGTGGTGCTGGTGGGAGCCAAACAAAGATCACATCTGTTAAAGATAATGCTTTGGTCATGTACAATGGGAAAGTCTATTTGTTGACCAGAAGAGACTCTGATGTTCTGTCAGCCCAGGCTGATAAAAAAGCATCTTCCTCTTCTGATGCTTCACTTAAAAAGGAGACATCCAAGCTGATTGATACCACTGCAGTCAATAAAATAACCAATAAAGTAGTGAATTTGGTGTTGTCAAAAAACAAAGGAATGGTGCAGCCTCGGAAGGAGTCAAACCCAGCTACAAACTCAAAAAGTTCTTCACCAACTGACTTCAGAAATGATTTAAATTCTGCACCTGCAGCTCTGGTGACACCAAGTGCTAGTGAGCAGAATCTCACTGTAAACCAGAGAAAGAGTTTGCCCTTCCCTGAGAACATCTCAAGTGGAGTGACCCCTGTTCCAGCAGTAGGGACACAGGATGGCAAAGAGGAGAGTCATTCCCCTGAAGCAGCAAGTGCTGTTTCCCCTCAGTCAAAGCAAGACTGTCCTTTCAGTGAAGACTGGCAAAAGGTAACTCTCTCCAATCAACATGCTCCTCTTGCTGTCTGCTAAATTGTTCTGTAGTCCTTATTCTTTATGGATAAAATAGCTATGAATAATTTCACAGCTTTTTGTAACCTGTCACTGGAAATGCTGCTCAAAAGTGTGGTCAGTAAATGATCTTCCCCCCCAGAAGATTGCACTATGCAAGTGGGAAAGTGCATAAAGAAAAGAAAGGGGCAAGGGATAAATCTCACAACTGAAACTTTAGGAGGTTTTTTCATTGTTGGAGCACAGAGATCTTTCCGGTATTGGGGTTGCCATGTTCTCACAGCACAGCCATTGACTTGTGCTGGAGGTGTGATGTAAGGTAGAGGAGTTTGCAGCTATACAAGAGGAGAACAAGGTGAAAGGGCAGAGTTTGTCATCCATAATCAGCTCCAGCCTCTGCTAGCTCAGACAACCAAGGGCAGGAGCTGTGCTTCTTTCCTTTCATACCGTAATGGGGAGGGATCCACCTCTTTTGACTCATGGTTTCATGTGAAGCCGAAGAAATCCTTGAGATCTTTAATGGCTTTCCACCTTCAGGCTGGACCAACATATTCTTTTAAGATCATAATATCAAAAATATATACAAAGTCCTTAGCCTGAAATCCCCCAAACTCTGCCCATGAAGGACTGTAGGCCAAGTTTTCAGTTGCACCAGAGGCCAGAGTGAATTTACTTCCAGATAAAAAAGTGATTCTAAAGCTAGTTTGTTCCTGCTTGTGTTGACCAGGCGAAGCATTTTGGTGCAAATTCCAGGCATTTAATCATTGCAGCAGACTGTAGGGCCTCCTTTTTGATGGTTCCTCACTTGAAAAATTGTTAAAATAGACCTTTTTTCTTCAGTGCTGTGCAATGCCAAGTGTTATCATTCTCATTTGCTTTAACCTCTGTGAAAAATAGCTTATCATATCTTTGCTGCTTTTAGTCCCTACATTTGCAAGCCCATGGATTGGCAGACATGCTTGTGTGAGACTCTGCTTGAGGATCAGAAACAGCTCAGGTTACAAAGAGGTTAGATAGGAGAGGTGGCTGATAGTGCTGCATCAGTGTTATCAACCACAGTGCAATGTGTTCAGCAGTCTGAAAATAACACTGTGGGAGCACTGGCTGATCTTCTGTCAGCTTCCTTTTGAATCTGAAGGTTAGAACAGGAGATTCCTTTGTTGCATCTTTTACCTCTGTGGCTTAGCATTTGGACTGTGCATCTTCTGGGTGTACCACAATGTGCCTGGGGTTCTAAATAGCTAACAACAGTGTTAGACTGTATAACTTACCTGTGTTTAATGTAACTCTTGAAGAATGGCACACAAAACAAACGTTCACCTGTCTTTGTAGTAACCAGTTTTTTTCTAGGTATGGAGAGAGAGAGTGAGGGTGATTGATGGCACTCTCACTGCTTCTCTCTTTCAGATCCAGATGGTTTCACCAAGAAAGGTTATTAAAAGCGATCATCAGGAGAAGCCACACTGGAAACAATACTTGGAACTAAGGAAAAGATTTGGTCTCTATAAGGAAGAGAGAGTGTACCTCACGAAAATCCCACTAAGGACTTCCTCTGAGAAAGCAGAAAAAGAGATTTGTTCCAGCGACAGCTTAAAAAAGGAAACTGACTCTTGTGGCTCATCCTCATTAGGTGTCGAGATAACAAACCAGCAGCAGGCATCCATTAAAGAGGAAAAGGTACTGAAATTTCTCACTGTTCAACTGTCTCCTGCAGCATATTGCAGATGTAGTGAGCACAGAGTGTTTGGAGCCTTCCACCTCTGGATTCATCAGGGCAAGTCAGTCATTGTGATGGTTCCTAGAACTTGTTTGTGTGCCACCACAGAATTGTGTGATTTCAGTACCACTTGGGTACCATCTGAGAATTTTTGTGCTCTGCTCTGGGTTCCACTGGAGGAAACTGGGAGAACAAATGCTTTGAGGAGGTCTGGACCCTCTAGTGGTGGCTAGTCCTTTGTCATTGGCTAGGAACTTACTTGGATGCTTCTGGAAAGGTTCCCTTGATGGAAGGGCTTCCATCTGAATGCATTGAAGTGATTTTATCTATCCAGAGTAGTTCTTTTCAGCCACAGTGCTCTAAATGTTCATCTGTACGATTCTACTCTACCCAGTCAAAGGCTTTTGATCATTCTGAGTTTAGAGCCATGCTTGGAGCACATCTGCTGGCTGCTCTTGGTGAAGTCCATCCCCATGTTAAGTAATGAAGGAGCTGGGAGGGCTGCAGCCTTCTAATGGAGATTCCTGCTAACCTTTGAGCTTTCTGGAACTGTTAGCATGCAGAATTCTGCATTTTGAGTTTGCCCAGCAAGTTGGAGAAGGAGGTTTTGTCGTAGAGTTCAGTTAAAGAACTTCAGCAGCAAGAGGAGATGGTGGTAGGTATGCAGGAGGGCTGGAAGCGCACTGCTGACTGAGGAAGGAGTTTAATGCTCTGGATTATTAACTGGGAATCTTGGCCTGGAAAATAGTGAACACAAAAGGATGTTTGCTGAAATTGCTGGAAGAAATTTCTTCCATAGAGTCTAAAAAGCTTTGAACAAAGAACTTGTCATTTGTGCCTAGTGAGCTGTGATGTCACAGTGTAGAATGGTGCTCAGTGATGAATGATGTCACAGTGTAGAATGAGACTCATGATGTCATAATGAGTGACATCACAGTGCAGAATGATGCTCAATGAAGTCTTAATGAGTGATGTCACAGTGTGAAATGATGCTCAAGTCATAATGAATGATGTCACAATGTAGAATTAGGCTCGATGATGTAATGAAATGAATGATGTCACAATGTAGAGTGATGTTCAGAGATGTCATCATGAAACGAATGATGTCACAATGTAGAGTGATGCTCAGAGATGTCATCATGAAACGAATGATGTCACAATGTAGAGTGATGCTCAGAGATGTCATCATGAAACGAATGATGTCACAATGTAGAGTGATGCTCAGAGATGTGATTTTTTTTTTTTTAAATACACCAAGGCGAACCCACAGCCTAGTTCTGGAGAGCAAAGAGCTAACGCAGAAAGGAGGGAAGTGGACAAAGATAGCAAAGAAAAATAGGAGTGAAAGATGGTCAAGTCAAAATCCCAAAGGAAGAACAGGCTCCCCCCGAAACCCAAGGTGCCCCTGCAGAACCACTCTGCAGTTCTGCAGACTGAAGGGAAAGAACAACGCAAGCAAAGTAAGCTGCTAGAGCAGAGGAAGGAAGCCCACTCAGCTCCCCATATAACAACCAGTGCCCAGAAGAAACAGTGAAGGGTAATAGTAGTGGGAGACTCCCTTCTCAGGGCCACTGAGGGACCCATTTGCAGACCTGACCCACTTAATAGAGAGGTCTGCAGCTTACCAGGGGCTCAAATTAAGGACATCATTCAAAGATTGCCAAAGCCTGTGCATTCTACTGATTGCTACCTTCTTTTACTCAGGCACAGTCTGAAAATCNGATTACAGAGCGCTGGGAGCAGCAGTGAAGGGCTCAGGAGCACAGGTGGTGTTCTCATCAATCCTCCCAGTCAAAGGAAAAGGGCAGGAAAGGGCACACAGAATTAGTCAAGTCAATAAATGGTTGAAGGAGTGGTGGCAAAATCAGGGCTTTGGCTACCTCAGCCATAAAGTTCTTTGTTTATAAACCTGGTCTGCTGAGGGCTGATGGGGTCCACCCATCAGAGAAGGGGGAAAGATTCTTTGGCCAGAGGCTGGGCAACTTTGTTAGGAGGGCTTTAAACTAGGGAGGATGGGGGAGGGGATCCTCAGTTCACCCCACACCCATCACGTTGAGGCCAGAACCACTAACAAATGCTCTTAGCCAGGTAAAGAATCATAGGCTAACAGGAAAGCATGTGTATGGGTAGATACAAGCCCTTCCAATAGGACTGCTTCAAAGGGGGCACATCTCAAATGCCTCTATGCCAATGCACAAAGCATCAACAAGAGGAGTTACACATGTCCACCTGCCTTCAGGGCTATGATATTATTGGTATCACTGAGATGTGGTGGGGTCACTCCCATGACTGGAGCGTGGGAATGACTGGGTACAAACTACTTAGGAAGGATAGGAAGGGCAAAAGAGGAGGGGGTGTCACCCTCTACATCAGTGACCAGCTGGAGTCCGTGGAGCTTCACCTAGGGATGGATGAAGAATTGACAGAAACCCTATGGGTTAGAATTAAAGGAAAGTTAGGGACAAGTGATATGACAGTGGGGGTCTGCTACAGGCCACCCAACCAGGATGACCAAGTGGATGAGGCCCTCTTTAAAGAGATAAAAGCTGCTTCGCAATCACAAGCCGTGGTCCTTATGGGGGACTTCAACCACCCTGACATCTTCTGGAGGAACAATGCAGCAAAGCATCAGCATGCCAGGAAGTTTCTGGAGTGCATTCATGACATCTTTATCCTCCAAATGGTAGAGAAATCAACCAGAAAGGGAGCTTTGCTAGACCTTGTACTCACCAACAGAGAGACAGGCTGGTGAGTGATGTAAAACTTAATGGGAGATTAGGCTGCAGTGATCATGACACTGTGGAATTCAATTCTTAGGGCAGTGAGAAAAGAGCGAAGTAAGCTCATGGCACTTGATTTTAAAAGGGCAGACTTTAGTCTCTTCAAAGATCTGCTTAGTAGGGTAGAATGGGACAAAGCCACGAATGGGAAAGGAGCCCAGGAAAGCTGGTCCTTTTTCAAAGATCACCTCCTGCAAGCCCAGGACCAATGTGTCCCAATGAAGAGGAAGGCAGAAGTGCCAGGTGGCCTGCATGGATGAGCAAGGAACTCCTGGATACACTTAGGGGTAAAAACAAAGCTTACAGAGAATGGAAGCAAGGACAGATGACCTGGGAGAAGTACAGAGAAGTAGTCAGAGAAGCAAGGGATCAGGTTTAGGAAAGCCAAAGTGCTGAGAGAATTGGATCTAGCAAGGGGGGTTAAGGACAACGAGAAAAATTTCCATAGGTATGTCAATGATAAGAGGAAGACTAGGGAAAATGTAGGCCCACTCCAGAAGGAAACGGGAGAGCTGGTCACCCAAGATGAGAGAAGGCCGAGGTACTCAATAACTATTTCACCCTTCACCTCTGTCTTCACGGGCAAGGACTCTGGTCGCACCCTCCATGCTACAGAGGCCAAAGACAGGGACTGGGAAAAGGAACGTCACCCCACTGTAGATGAAGAGCAGGTTCAAGACCACCTAAAGAACCTGAAGATGAACAAGTCCATGGGACCGGATGGGATTCACCCATGGCTCCTTAAAGAGCTGGTGGATGAAGTTGCAAAGCCACTGTCCATCATATTCAAAAAGTCATAGCAGTGTGGTGAAGTTCCCACTGATTGGAAAAGGAGAAACAGAACCCCCATTTTCAAAAATGGAAAAAAGGAAGACCCAGGGAACTACAGGCAAGTAAGCCTCACCTCTGTGCCTTGCAAGATCATGGAGCAGATCCTCCTGAAGGCTCTTCTAAGGCAAGCAGATAATAAAGGGGTGATTGGTGACAGCCAACACAGCTTCACCAAGGGCAAGTCCTGCCTGACCAATTTGGTGGCCTTTCATGATGGGGTCACAGCCTTGGTGGACAAAGGCAGAGCAACAGACATCATCTACCTGGACTGTCCCATGTGACCTTCTGATCTCTAAACTGGAGTGATATGGATTTGATGGATGGACCACTCCTTGGATAAGAAGCTGGCTGGCTGGTCGCACCCAAAGAGTTGTGATCAAAGGCTCAGTGTCCAAATGAAGATGTGTCATGAATGGTGTTCCTCAAGGGTCAGTACTCGGACTGGTGCTATTTAAAATCTTTGTTGGTGACATGGACAGTGGAATTGAATGCACCCTCAGTAAGTTTGCTGACAACACCAAACTGTGTGGTGAAGCCAACACACTGGAGGGAAGGGATGCCATCCAGGGAGACCTTGACAGGCTTGAGAAGTAGGCTTGTGCAAACTGCATGAAGTTCAACAAGGCTAAATGCAAGGCTAAGTTCTACACCTGGGTCGAAGCAAACCCATGCATGAATAGGTTGGGAGGAGAGGAGATTGAGGACAGCCCTGAGGAGAAGGACTTGGGAGTGGTGGTGAACCAGACGTTTAATATGAGCCATCAGTCTGCGCTCGCAGCCCAGGAAGCCAACTGTGTCCTGGGCTGTATCAAAAGAACTATAGGCAGTGGTCAAGGGAGGTGATTCTCCCCCTCTACTCTGCACTTGCGAGGCCTCACCTAGAGTACTGTGTCCAGTTCTGGACTCCCCAACATAAGAAGGACACAGAGTTCCTGGAACGTGTCCAGAGGAGAGCAACTAAAATGATCAGAGGGCTGGAGCACCTCCCCTACAAGGACAGGCTGAGCAAGTTGGGGTTGTTTAGCCTAGAGAAGAGAAGGCTCTGAGGTGACCTTATAGCAGCTTTCCGATATCTGAAGGAGGCCTACAAGAAAGCTGGGGTAGGGCTCTTTGCACGGGTGCATAGCGAAAGGACAAGGGGAAATGGTTATAAACTTGAAGAGGGAAGATGATTCTATGTCATAATGAAATGAATGATATTGCAGTGAAGTGATGCACAGTGATGTCATAATGAATGATGTCACAGTGTAGTGATGCTCAATGATGTCACAATGAAATAAATGATGTCACAGTGTAGAGTGCTGCTCAGTGATGTCATAATGAAATGAAAGATGTCACAATTTAGAATGATGCTCAGTGATGTCATAATGAATGATGTCACAATGTAGAATGGCGCTCAGTGATGCCATAATGAATGATGTCACAATGTAGAATGGCGCTCAGTGATGCCATAATGAATGATGTCACAATGTAGACTGATGCTCAATTTAACAGAAGTCTCTTTTGTATCTTTCTTGACTGTGCAGACAATTGTGACTCTGGAAGAGGACTTGGCTAAGAAAAGAAAAATCAAATCCTCACCAGTGTCAGACAGTGGGAAGAGGAGGAAAATTTCAATCAAATCAACCACAAGTCCAAGCTCAGAAGATCCCAGCTCCAGTTGTGATGCTGTTACCAGCAGTGTTTCACCTCCACCAGCCTTACCCCAACAAAGCATTTCCACAGCCTGTGTGACACCGCCTCTAGGGAGGGGCTGCGAGCAGGACCCATACCCTCAGTACAGTGATCTTACAGACTCAAACATCCCTGTTTTAGTATCCTCTGAAAAAACTCCTTCCCTTCCTGAAGGTTCTTTCAGATATGATGCTTTCCCTCTGACTCCTCCAGACCTGGATGAAACGATTCGGGATGAAAAGATCAAACGTCTTAAGCAGCTCCTGAGGGAACGCGAAGCTGCGCTGGAGGAGGTACGCAGGAAGATGCAGCAGAGCTGAGACACTGCAGCCTCTTCTGGACCATGCTCATATTCAGTGGCTTTAAGAGGAAATTCTGTGTTTCAATCAACAGGAATATTTCTGATAGATGCAGGATTTTAGTGCTATTTATGCGTGTAGTTAGAAGAGTATAAGTATTTTGTTAAATACCAGGAATAAAATCCGTGGACCATCAGATTCTGCTTCTGGAACATGGTGTTTGTCAAGGTATGCAGAGGCATTTTTATTGCTGTGCTCTCTGTATTTTGAACTGAGGAGTTTCCCCTCAAGAATCCCTGGCCCTGTCTCTTAGGAATGGAATGTCAAGTGCAAACCCCAACTGTGGTTATTTCTGTTTTCTTAACGAGTGTTACAACTTTTGTGAGTTGCTGAGAACTGTCATCAAAGGTCAGTGGTCAGTGGTTAATAAATGCTGTTTGAGTGATCTAGGAATTAGATTTTAGGCTGTGATAGTGCAGATATTTATACGGAACCTTCTACAGATGTGAAGCTGCAGCAGTATGAGCCCTGCTGGCAGTTCTCTAGATGTGTGTCTCTTCCTGTGGTCGCTGTCGTGAGCCTTTATAAGGCCTTACCAGATGTGCAATGCTGGAGTTGGGCTGTGGGGTTGTTTTTTGGAAGGGAGGTGTGGATTTTTTAACAGAATTATGTTGAATAGTAACTTGTTGAAGAAAAAAAGGCTGATTTCTTTAGCCAGGAGTGGTATCTGGCATATTTCTTGGGGAATATCTCCTCCATTAATTTGTGCAGTCACGGTTTGAACGTATCTCTTGCTGTGTTTGTTTGATGCTACCTTGTCCATGTCATTGGCTCTTGTAAGGACTTCCTGCAGTTCCTCAGTCTCTTGTTGCAGCCATCAATAACTGTTTTGCCAGCATAATTTGTCATTGTTGTTTTTTTCTTGTCCATTTATGGATCTGTTCAACACCTCTGATCCCTGGAGAACTTCACTGCTGTTTTTTGTACAAGAGACTGTTTCTTACTCTACTTATTTTCTGTATTTTAGTCAAATGTCCATCTGCAAGGTTTGTATCATGTGGATACCTGGTGTGTGGATAGGGGTTTGGGGAAAGAGGTTGCTTTGGAGATCCTAGTAAAGAGTATCAGTTTTGTGTTCCTTAGTGACAGTGAAAACCACAAGTTTTTGGAGAGGTGGAACAACCTTTTACAAGGTAAGAAAAAGATGGTCCCTGCTCTGAAGAGCTTGAGACATACCAAATATAGGAGAAGACAATACACCAAACACACAATGGTGGGTGTAGAACTAGGGCAGGGATTGTTCTCCTGTACTGGGCACTGGGGAGGCCACACCTCCAATCCTGAGGTCAGTTTTGGGTTCCTCACTGCAAGAAGGACATTGAGGTGCTGGAGTGTGTCCAGAGAAGAGCAAAGAAGGTGGTGAAGGGTCTAGAGCACAAGTGTGGTGAGGAGCAGCTGAGGGCACTGGGGTTGGTTAGTGTGGAGAAGAGGAGGCTCGGGGGAGATCTCACTCTCTGCAGCTCCCTGCAAGGAGGTTGGAGCCAGGTTTAGATTGGTCTCTTCTTCCAAAGAAGAGGTGACAGGACAAGAGGAAAGAGCCTCAAGCTGTGCCAGGGGAAGTTTAGATTGGAGTTGAGGAACAATTTCTTTCCCTATAGAGTTGTGAAGGCCCGGTCCAGGCTGCCCAGGGCAGTGGTGGAATCACCATCCCTGAAGGGATTAAAAAGCCATGGAGATGTGGTGCTGAGGGACACGGTTTAGTGGTGACCTGGCAGTGCTGGGTTAGTGGTTGGGCTCAGTGATCTGAAAGGTCTGTTCCAACAAAAACAATTCTGTGATTCTGAGAAGGAAGGTCTGCAATGGAACTGATTTAATGATTGAGGTTACTGTGTAAGAGGAAAGTGCCTGTGCCAGAGCAGGCAAACAAGAGTGATGCTCCCATGGGCATCCATGGGTTCGCTAGGAGTGGGATGTTGGGGGCAGATATCCCATAGGTTAGTGTCTTAGTTTGATAATACAGTTTGGGAAAGACCCAGTTAGGGAACCTCCCCCTTCCCAAAAAGAGGAAAGAGAATGAATAATTCACTCTGCACATGGGGGTGAGTTGTAAAGAATAACTTTTAACAAAGAAAAATATAACAATGAAAATACAGAATGGGATAAAGCCTCCCGGTTCCCCCTCACACCACTGGCAGTGAAACGCGGCTTGCACCCCCCACCTGCAGTAAACCTGCTTGGATACAGTCGGGCTAGGATGAGGAGACAGAGGAGGTGGTCTTGGATGGTGGATGAAGGAACCAGGGTGGTGGATGGCAATGGGAGAATGGATGAATGAAGAAGAGACAAAGGCAGGGTGCCATGTGGCATTCAAAATGGCGGAAAGCCATGTGGTGCATCCCCGATCTGTGTTTCCTCCTGTCCTGTCTTCTCCGGGTGAGGTGGAAAGGAAAGAGGAAGAGCTCATTTTGCAGTCCCCTTAAATAAAGGTGCAGTATCGTGAGATTCCACCGAGCTCTCCGTGCCAGAGTTCCAGAGTCCTCTCACACAGAAGTTCCTCCCCAGCGCTCTTTTTGTTCTTCTGCTTCCTGTGCCATGACTGCATCAGGGCTGTGTTGCCAGGAGATCTCTCCCGTGGCTGGGGTATGCCACTAGTCCTTTGCTGCTGCTGCTCTGCAGGGCGCACGGCTTCATGCCGAGCCGGCACTGTGCTCCCCTGCTGCTCCAGGACTCATGGGTGCAGGCTGCTGCCGCTGCTGCCATTCACTGCTCCGTGGGGCATGCACTGCTTCCACGGCACCACCAGGGCAGGGGCGCAGGCTGGGGTGTGGGTTGCCGTGCTGACCTGCCGCAGCTGCTGTTGGTCCTGCCCATGCGGCTCAGCCGGTGGAGAGATCTACCCCCGTGGCTCCTGTCGGCTCCTGCCCGCTCCCTGCGTGCAGCTCGCTGCTGATTCACTGCGGGAGGCTGCAAACCCCCTCCACAGTTTACAAACAAACACACCTGCGGTCTGGGGGGTGAAGGAGGGGGAAGATGGATACTTCCGGTCATTTTCCATACCCCGTAACAGCATAGAGAAACAGACACCTAGTGAAGGTGGACTTATGGTTGGACTTGATCTTAGCGGTCTCTTCCAACCTTAATGATTCTGTGATTTATCTGTGATAAATAAAGGGCTGGTGCACAGTAAAGTGAATGATGTGGATGAATTGAGCCTTCTGGCCTATGTGGTCCATGTATCACAGAGGTAGGAGCAGATGCAAGAGAGCTGAACACTGAAGGACAGGGCTGTGTTGGCTGGACCAGTGACCAGCAGCCTGACAGGCTGAGCTCCTCATGGAGCAGATGTGCACAGATGTTGTGTGCCTTTTATTGGTAAAATGTGCAAAGGGAAGAGGATAATCTATGGGAAACAAGTCCTCTGAGGAGCCAGTGGTACTGGTGAGGAAGCTCTCTGGCTGCAGTCTTGTCTCTGCTTGTTCCAGAAAGCCTGGAAGATGCCTGAGTTTGGCCAAACCTGTCAGATGGAAGAAGTAGTGAGGAGACAAGTGTTTTGTGTGAGAAGTGGTACTATTACCCACACAT
Source organism: Bucco capensis (assembly GCA_013396975.1). Classification (NCBI taxonomy): domain Eukaryota; kingdom Metazoa; phylum Chordata; class Aves; order Piciformes; family Bucconidae; genus Bucco; species Bucco capensis. Next base: position 22,717 of record VWZO01022735.1, read on the forward strand.
CTGTGGGTGTGATGGGCTACCCAGCTGCTCGCTCACTGCCCTCTCCTGCAAGGTGGGAAGAAGACAGAACATGAGCATGACTTGTGGATGAAGATAAAGGGAGGGGAACAAGTTGAGCAAAAGCTGCATGCAGGCAAAGCAAAAGAAGGAATGGAATCACTGTCTCCTATTAGCAGGCAGATGTTTAGCTGTTTCCTGAGCTGATGTTTACTTGGGAAGACAAATGCTATAACCATCAACATCCCTGCATCCTTCTTGCATTAAGCTTTTATTTGCTGAGCATGACATCATCTGAAGCATACAGCCATCCAGGTCACATGGTGCAGGGAATGCCAGAACTCTTCCCTGGGAGCAGGTGGCAGTTCTGAAAACTGCTGTGTGCACTGTGTGAAGATTGATGGCCTACTCATCAACAGACTGACAGAGCCCTCGACGGATGAGATGGTCCACGTAGCAGGCTGTAGGGATTGTCTCAGCCCCTCTCTGGTAGCAGGGGACTGTGTAACGTGTGAGCAGGTAGGTGATTTGTTCACCCAAGCAGCACAGCTGCAAGCTAAGGTTGAAAAACTGCAAGCTGAAGTGGCAAGACTTAGGAGCATCAGAGAGGCTGAGGATGAAATTGACTGGTGCAGCCAGGCTCTGCTCTCCCTGAAACTGAACCAGGAACAGGATCACCTGCCACAAATTACCCAGGAATAGGAGACCCTTGGACCATCCCTGAAACGAGTTCATTGGGATACACATCTGCCCTACATAAACCAAAAAGTACCTGGTCAAAACAGCAAGCAAACTTCTTTCCTGCCCCACCTTCCCACATCTCCTTGGCAGCAAGCAATAGCAACAAGTTCCT